>SELE01000026.1:0-26979 GCA_009805495.1 Pezicula neosporulosa
ATATTAGTATAATATAATAATATAATACTTAGTTAATAAAAAGTAGTAAATTACTAAGAAGTAATAAGCTTAGAGATATAGATAGTATAAGTAGCTTTAATATTATAATTATATATACTACTAAGATTTAAATAAAACTAGTTTATTTATAAAGATTAATTTATTTATAAAGACTAGTTTATTTATAAAAACTATACTAAAAGAACTATTTAACTTTATTATAACTAAAGAAAAATATTAGTATAAATATAATAAGTACTTTTTTAATTAATAAAAAAGTTAATTAATATATAAGTAGTTTTAAAAATATTTATATATACTTTAATTTAACTATTTAACTTTATCTATTATTAAGAAATAAATATATAGTAAGTACTTTCTTAATTAATAAATAAATAATTAATATATAAGTAGTCTTAAGGATATTTATATATACTTTATAAGATACTTTATATAAGGCTTATATAGAGGTTTATATAATAATTTCTACTTTTTATTTAATACTATCTAAATTATTATTATTATCTAAAGTATATAAAGCTTTATATTTAAATAAAATTTTATTCTTATAAAAAAATCTAAAGTAAAACTTTAGTAAGTTTATTAAAAAGTAGAAGGTTTTTATTTACTAAAATTCTTATATTACTATAAGGAATAAATATATTCTCTTTATTATACTAAATCTAGTACTATTTTAATTTTTATATATTTAATTACTTTATAAGATTATCTATATTATTTTATTCTTTACTTAAGTTTATATTAAGCTTAGTAATTAATAAAGTAATAGCTTTTACTATTATAAAATTAATAATTTAATTAAAAAAATAAATTTTAATTTTTAATCTTATATACTTCTATATTAAATTTATTTTTTAATTATTATATATAGCTTTAACCCTACTTCTTAGAACTATTTATATATATTTATATTAAACTTTATTATATAATTATAAAGAGCTTATAAATTAAGCTTAGTTAATTTAATAAAGTATAAACTAATTAAAACTTTATACTCTTTATTTAAATATAATAAATTTTTTAACTATATTATTTTTTTATATAAATTTTAAATCTAAGGTATAATAGTTATTAAGAATTTTAAGAGCTAATAATATTATTAATAAAAGTAGTTAATTTATTAATAAACTATAAATAATAAATAATTTTCTTTATTTTAAAAAATAATAATATTAATAATAATAAATAAAGTAATATAAATTTTTAGTATTCCTTTAAAAACTATAGTAACTTACTCTAAAATATCTTCTTTATTAAAAATATTAAACTAAAGATCTTAGCTATTTTTAGTAATAGTTTAATATAAAAGCTTAATAATATAATATAAAAGATTTAGCTTCTTATACTATTTTAATATTACTTTATATATAAATCTTTTACTAATTTACTTTTAATTAATTTATATTAAATTTAATATTAATTCTTTAAAGTATTTATAATTTTAAATAATATACTTATCTTTTAAAAGTATTAATAAATACTTATATATAATATATAATAATTATATATATAAACTTAGCTTTTTTATTATTAAATTTTATTATAACTTATTAAATAAATAATTTAAAAATCTTAGAGCTAATAAGTATTTTATCTACTAGGTTTTTAGAGATATATATATAATATAAAAAGTAGTAGAATAAAAATACTTAAAGATAAAGGATTACTTTAGTTTCTAATACTATATTATTAAGAATATACTTAGATATAGCTTTATTAGTAGCTTAATATTTAACTAAGAGATAATTAGAAGCTAATATAAAGAAATTTTAATTTAGTATTATATTATATTTACTAAATTCTTTATAGTTAATAATAATTTTATTAAAAATCTTTATATATCCTTTTATATTATAGATTAAAGTATTAAATAAAATTATAAATATTAGAATAGTAAATATTAAGTTTAATTAATAAAGAGTAATATTAATATATATATTTAGGTTCTTTATAATTAATACTTTATCTAGAATAATAGTATTTACTTTACTTAATAAGTTATTAAGTTAATTATAATTAAGTACTTATTAAAACGTTAATATTTAAACGTCGATTTTACTACTAGCTAATAAATTAAAGATACTTATTTTAGTAGAGCTAAACTTAATTAAGGCAGCTTATTACCTTTTATTTATATATAACTATTAAAAACTAGTAGTTAGAAAGAAATAAGCTTAATTACTAAAATAAGAAGTATACTAGTAATATATAATATATATATATATATTTCCTAGTCTACTTAGTTCTAGGAGTTAGTAACTTACTATTTAATATATAGATTATACTAATATTAATTAGTAGATATATAAATTAAACTATTAATTTAACCTTTTAAAAGAATTAAGAACCTATATAAACTACCTTTATTCTCTATTATAAAGAGAGCTAGAGCTAATTAATAAGAACTATAATAGTATCTATAATAGTAATACCTTCGAGTATACTACTATTACTATTACTATAAGAAGAACCTTAACCTTATAATACTATAGTTATTATTATAGTAAAGGTATACTCCTAAAGCTCTCTAGGATTTATAATAGAAAAGGTTATAGTATATAAAGATAGAGAAAATATAGATAATAACCTATAGAAAGTTTTTTAAGATAACTTTTATAGATTTAAGGAGGCTAACTTTAGGTTTATTAATACCTTAACTTTATAAGCCCTTAAATAAATACTATAAATATATAGTATCTTTATATCTAAAAATAGTACTATTATAAATATACTTATAAGAGTAATAAAAGAGTAAAAACTATATAAATAGTTAAATAATAAAGTTAATAAACTTTATATTAACTATCTAAGACTATAGATATTTAAACTCTAAAACTATATCTTATTTAACTTCTTTGATAAAAGTATTTAAGTTAAATATAAGATATTAACCTTTACCTAGTTTAGTTTATAAAGACTTTTAACTAAGAGGTAAATATCTACTACTATAAAAAAGATACCTAAGTAGAAGATATTAGTACTACTAGATAGTTTATTTATAGGGATAAACTAAGCTAAACTAAGCTTAGTACTAACTTAAAATATAGTATATATATTAGTTTAAGTATTAATAACTACCTTAGATAATTTATCTATACCTAGAAATATATATAATAGAAGTTTATTCTTAAGATAAGATAGTTACTATAAAGAGATTATAACTATAGTTAAATTATATATAAAAGATTAAAAGTATAATAAAAATAAAGATATTAGCTTTAAATTTAAGCTTTAAATCTTTTTTAATATATATAAGAAATCTAGTCTACCTTTAGAGGGATATACTAAGGCTATACCTAGTATACTAAAAGAACTAGTATTAGAGAACTACTATAATTATAAGCTCTAAAAGAAGCTATTTAAAGTTATATATAACTACTTCTAGATATTCTTTAAAGGCTTAGGTTTCTATTAGAAGAACTTTAATAAGTAAAATTTTATAACTTTAACTTTTATAATCTAAGAGAATAAAGAAAAGTTAACTTTAAAGTATATTAGTTTCTTAGTTAATAAACTATATACTTTATAATATAAATTAGCTTTAAAACTTTATTATAGTAAAATCCTCTATAAAAAACTAATTATAATATATATAGAAGTACTAGTATATTAATATACTACCTCTAACCTACTAGATAATTTTAAATAGCTTTTTAATAAGCTTTATTTATTTATTCTTTTCTATAAAAAAGAGTAATCTACTACTACTATAAGTACCTTCTTTATAAACTATTAATACTACTAAAATAATAATTAAGGGGGATATAAGAGAAACTAGTATAGATACTCTAGAGATAAAATAAGTACTAGTAAGTTTAAGTACTTTATATATTAAAAAGAAGGTTACTACTTATATAACTATATATAAACTAAGTAAAATTATAAGAAGAAACGTTAAAAAATATAGTAGAAAGATATTTAAATAATACTTTATTAAATTTAAAAGAGATAAAGAAAATAAAGAAGATAGTTAAAGCTTATAAGATTTAATACTAGATACCCTAAGTAATAATAAGGAATTACCTACTACTACCTAAAATACTACCCTCTTTATAAATAGCTATATAACCTTATATAGTAAACTTAGTAATAGTAATACTACTACTACTATATTAACCCTTATAAATAGAGCTTTTATTTATACTATAAACTTAATTAAAGAAGATAAACTTTATAATATAATCCTATAGAATTAAAACTATAGAGAGACTTATAAGATTACTAATTTATTTATATATACTATAAATATATTAAGGTATATATTAACTACTTTTATAGATATTATAATTAATATAAGAGCCTTATACTTATCTACTATAGAATATAGCTAATATTATATATTAAGAAAGTTAGATTCTACTATTAATTTAGATATCTCTAAGAGAGGTATAATTTATATTTAATTTAGAATTAAATCTACCTTATCTATAGGATTTATTACCTTAACTATACTAGTAAATAAGGTAGAGTTTTATATTATTAATATACTTATTTTTACTTTCTACTTTATTTTTTATAGATATAAACTATCTATAGGTTTATTTTAATAACTTAGAGAATATACTAGTATATATAAAAGGTAATTTAAAGAAAGGAATCTTTAAAAAAGGTATTTTAAAGAAAGGTATTTTAAATAAAGATATTTTTAAAAAAGGTAACTTTAAAGAAAGTAATTTAAGAATTTTAATTATTAGATATTTTAATTATTTATTTCTCTTATAGTAAGCTTTATAATCCTTTATTACTAACTTACTTAATAATAACCTATACTACCTAATAGATATTAAGCTTTATAAACTCTATAGATGCTTTAAACACTTATTAGTTTAATAATTATAATAAGTTCTTAAGTAGGCTAGCTATAATATTAAAAAGAAAACTTTAGAGTACTTAACTAAGTTTTACTACTATTACTAGAAATATAAGAAGTTTCTAGGGTAATTTTAGTTTACCTTAAAAGATAATATTAATTTTAACTACTTAATTATTATAAATATTATATATATTAATAATAACTTAATCCTATATATTATTAATAAAGGAATATATTTTTAAGCTAGTAGATAGCTTAAAAATATTAGTACTAAATATACTTAAAATATATTATAAAGTTACTAGATAAATACTTATTTAAGCCTATTAAACCTAATAGTTTATAATACTAGAAAGAACTTTATAAGTAAGAAGTTTAAGTAATTTATAACTATAATAAAGATAGATATAAAAAGAATTTTAGTTAAAGTATATAACTCTATTAAAATAGTTAAGAGATACTATAGCTTAATTAAATATACTTATTAAATTATTATTACTATTAAAATACCTAACTTAAACTATTATATAACTTTATAAATAGCTTTTAAAGTAATTAATAATACTATTAGCCTAGATAGCTTAGTTTCTATACTTTTAATCTTTAGAGCCTACCTATAAATATCTAAATTTAATACCCTTACCCCTTTAATAACCTAATATACTATAGTAATTAAAAAAGCTATAGATATTATTAAGAAGCTAAGAGCTAAAAGATAGGTTATAGATATATTTAATATATATAATAAACTATAAATAACTATACTTTATAACCTATAACTAAACTCTCTTATTATAGTTTAAAGAGAAGGAAATAAAAAGTAAACTAAGAGCTAAGAAAGCTTATACTTATTACTAGATATAAATAAGGAGAACTATATATTAAAATTACCTTAAGGGCTTATTATATTTAAAATAATATTTATAAAACTATATTATTAAAATAAGAATATAAATAATAATATAAAAACTTATTTTATAAAGTTACCTTAGAAAATAAAGTAATAAATAATAAAAAAGAAGCTTAACCTAAAAAAAAGCCTTAAGCTAGTACTAGCCTTTATTCTAAAGAACCTAAAATACTAGTTCCTAAGAAATATAAATATAGTTACTTATATAAGATGCTAGTTATAGCTTTAATAGTAAATATTATAGTCTTCTTATAAGGAGATAATAATATTATAGATTTTAAAACTATACTTAAAGACTACTAATTTACTACTTTATATAGAAAAGAAATTATAGGTCTACTAAAGAAGAAAGTCTTTAAAGTTATAAAACTTAATAATATACTACTAGATATATATTTCTTTAACTTATAGTTTATTAATAACATTAAAAATAAGAGTATTATATAAGCTTTCGAGAAATTAAGACTAGTTATATAAGCTTATAATAATACTAGAAAAGAGATAGTTTTAACCTAATCCTTAATTATTTAATATATTAACTAATATTTAATTCTTTATTTTACTATAATTTTATATAAGTAGCCTACTTATCTCTATTTACGTAATATCTCCTAGGTCTATATATAATCTATTATTAAATTAAATAGAAACTTCTTTATAAAACCCTCTAAGAAGCTCTAGATCGAACTTAGAATTAGCTTAGAATTAGTTCTTTAAGTAGTAAAGTTACTATATAAAGTTTCTAAAGTTAGAAATTACTAGTTTAAGACTTATTATAATTATTATATTATAAAGTTAAGTATAGAGTTATTAATTTATAACCTTTATTTATTACTTAAAACTACTATAGAATTTAATCTTATAGAACTATAAATAAATAATATCTTATTTTTAGTAGATAATAATTTTATAGATCTAGAGTAAAATTAACTAGAGAAGGCTTAGTTCTTAGCTAAAGATAAAGAATAACTAATTACTAGCTACTTACTTAAGTTTAATAGTAGTATAATTTATCTATATATTAATAAAATTAAGCTTATATAAGAGTACTAGTACTAAAATCTCTCTTTTATTAATTTAATAAAGCTTAGAAAGTTAACTAATACTAAAGGTTTAACTTAGTTAACTTTAATAACTAGATAATAATATATAGCTTAGAGAGCTTATAAAGCTTATATTATATTAATTTACTAGCTAGAGATTACTTTTAATCTTTTATTTACTATCTAAGTAATAAAACCTAAGAAAACTAATATTAAAGCTTTAAACTAATATTTAAAATAATAATTTAAAAACCTTACTAAAGGTCTTAAGTTTATTAAATTAAATAAAGATTCCCTTAGATTAATTACTTTTATAGATACTTTCTTTACTAATAATATAAACTTTTTATTATAGATTAAATATATAATAGTTCTTATAGATAATATAAGAAAAGCTAATATATTATACTAATCTTTAATAAAGTATAAAAGAGTTATAAAAAGCGTTTTAGTTATAGAATTCTATAAAATAACCTATAAATTTAATATTATAGTAGCTTTAAAAGTAACTATTAATAAGATTCTTTCTACTATAACTCTACTAATTATATATACTAACTTAAAATCTTTATTTAACTACTTAGTTAAGCTTAGTACTATATAAAAGAAAAGATTAATAGTAGATATAATATATCTATAATAAGCCTATAAGTAGTATAAAATTACAAAAGTTAAATAGATTAATAATATTAATAACCTAGTAGATACCTTTATAAAAGAAACTAAGGCTTATACTATACTAGCTTAACTTATTAATATAAATTATATTAAATAAAAAGTAATAAAATAGGTTGAAAAACTAAAAGATTAAGATAAGTAAAGAATAGAATATAAGGGAATAGTAGATATTAAAATAAATAAAATTAATATTAAATAATCTAATATAGTTAAATAGTAATCTATAAATTAAACTACTATTTAGGTTATTTAAAGTTACTCTAGTATTAGAATATTAATATTTAAACATTAATTCTACTACTAGTTAGTAAATCAAAGATACTTATTTTAATAGAGCTAAATTTAATTAAGGTAGCTTACTGCCTTTTATTTATATATAACTACTAAAAACTAATAGTTAAAAAGAAATAAGCTTAATTACTAGAATAAGAAGTATACTAGTAATATATAATATATATATATATATTCTTTAGTTTACTTAGTTCTAAGAGTTAGCAACCTATTATTTAGTATATAGATTATACTAATAGTACTTTCTATTAAACCTTAGTATCTTCTTTAAACTATCTATATATTATATACTATTTATACTAAACTTATAAACTATAGTATATAACTAATATTTTTAAAGTAGTATATATTAAATTCTTATTAATATCTAAACTTAGTTATAAATTAAAGTATTAATTATAAAGGTAGCTTTTAACTTTAAAAAAACTTCTTTAAAACTTAAAGTTTTATATTATTATAGTAAACCTTATAGTTATATATATTTAAAAAGGCTTTTATCTTAGTAAGTTATTAATATATAGTTTTACTAAGTATAATAATTATATTAAGCTTTTTAAGTTTTAAAAGTATTAGCTTAGCTAAGATATTAATATTTAGTAAAAGTAATTAATTTACCTTTATATATTTAATATTAGTAGTAGTAATTATAGTAGATTTATTAGTTTTAAATATATATTTTATAAGCTTTTAATAGTATCTCTCTTTTTTTTAGTATTATTATTAAGAATATTTTATAATAAATATTATTAGTAAAATATAAAGTTTAAAATAGTTTTATATACTTAAAATAAAAAGTTAAAATAAAAGATCTAGGGTAGTTTTATATACTTAAAATAAAATAAAAGGTTAAAATAAAAAGTTTAGAGTAGTTTTATATACTTAAAATAAAAGGTTTATATAAAGCTTTATATAAAGGTTAACTTATAGTATAAATAAAACCTAGTATTTTAATAATTTTTCTAAGACTAATAGTATTTTTTATTAAAATATTCTTTAAAGATACCTTTTCTATAAATTTTATATATTTAATTAATTCTAGTTATTTACTAGCTTTTAAACTTAAAGATAAGGTTTATTTTATTTATTTTTATAGTAAGTAAGTTTATTTATAAGTAAATATAAAAGCTTATAAAATTTATTAGTTAGTATTTTTATTAATTACTAAGTCTTTTTACTAAATTAATTTATTATTTAAGATATTTAAATAAATTATTAAAACTTAGTTTATTTACTTCTTTTATAAAGGTATTAACCTTAGTAGCTTAGATTACTTAGTTATAGTTTAAGATAATACTTTTTTTACCTTTTATATAAATAGTACTACTAATAGTTACTTTATATAGTTTTATCTTATTATAAAAGTTTATTAAGATATTTAAAATACTATAATATTAGTTATATAAAGTAGTAAAGTTAAAGGAATTATTAATATCTTTAGTAGCTTTTAATACCTTCTTATATAATAATTTTAATAGAATAACTTTATCTTTAAGTATAGAATTATTACTATTATTTTCTATAAAAGGGTTATTATTAAATACTAATACTACTATATTATAAGTAGAGAAAGTATTAAAGTTTATACTTTAAATCTTAGCTTAAAATAGTCTTTTTAACCTTTAGTTTTATATTTCTCTTTATATTAGTAGTTACCTTAAATATATTAATACTATATAATAACTTTTACTTCTTTATTAAAGTTAAATTATTAACTAAAGAATTTAATATTACCTTTTAAGCTATAGCCTTTTATATAAAGTTATTATAGTACTTTTTAATTAAAGGTATAGATAATTTTATTATATACTTAATAATCTTTTAAAGTTTTAAGTAACTATCTTTTATAAAATAGTATTTTTAGTAAAAGATTCTTTTACTACTTTTAGTATTTTTTATATATAACTAAATAAAAGTAAAAGTATATTAATTAATTATATCTATAAAGTTATTAAGTATTTTATTAGTATCTAAAAACTTTATCTTTTTAAGTTATTTATTAATAATAATTCTTTTTATTACTATATTAAACTTTAGTAACTTTTTACTTTTATTATATATTTATTATAAAGTAATAACCTTATTATATAACTTAATACAAATAAAATAAAAAGCCTTACTATTTATAAACTCTTTTAATTAATTAATAATCTTTATATTTAAATATTTAATTAATTTAAACTTATTAATAAATAAATTTAATAATACTTTTTTTATAGTATTAATTTATTATAAACTATCTTATTCTTAGTAATTATATCTATAACTATACTATTAATTTATAGCTTTTTAAATATAGTTTAAGAATTTAAAGCTTCTTTTATATTTAAATTTAAGTTTAAATTACTATTTAAAAATAAGAGATCTTAGGTAAAGTTAAACTTTTACTACTTTATAAAAGTAAGCTTTATAAAAGTAAACTTTTTCTTTTTTATAAAAGTAAGCTTCTTCTTCTTTCTAAGTATAAAGAGAGGTATAGTAAAACTAATTAATTATTAAATTAAGTATAAGTAATAGTTATATTATATATATATATATATAAGAAGGTATTTAAGTTAGTAGTATTATTAATTAGTATAAAGTTAATAATAAAAGCTAAGCTTTTATATAAACTTATATAATCTTAACCTTAAAGTTTTATACTAAGTAGTCTTATATTAAAAGTTTATATAATTAACTATAAGTATATAACCTAGTATAATATAATATTTTTTAATAATTTTAATATTTTATATTATATTTTATATATTTTAGTTATATTATTAAGATAATTATAAAATTTTATAAACTAGTTATATATTTAGTTTAAATATAATTAGTACTACTATTTCTACTATAACTTACTATTTAATATAAAACTAGTAGTTAATCTTAGATATTAGTATAATATATTTTTCTATATATAATATATTATTTATTAAAACTATAACTATATACTTATTAATCTTTAGTTAATTATCTTTTATAGTAAAAAAGATTAAATATATAAGCTAGAGGGTAGTATTTTAAATTTAATTATTAGTAGTATAAGAATAGAATAATAAGATAAATAGTTATTAAATTAATAAATTAATAAAAAGTAATTATAATTAAAGATAATATAAAAAAATAAATAACTATAATAAAAATAATAGAGATAACTTCTTTCTAAGCTTATTTAATTAGTATTCTCTACTTTTAGTAAAATAAAATAAAAGTTTAAAAATATAATAAAATAAGAGTAAAATTAATAAAAAAGAAATTTTATACTAAAGCTAAGTAAAAAAAAAAAGAAAATATTTTATATTAAATAAGAAAAAACTATAGCTTATAAAGAAAATATATTATACTATATAAGAAATATTTTATATATTATTAAAATTATAAATAATCTAGTATTTAAGAAAGTAATATTAAAGAATAAAATAAATACTTTTTATTAATTAACTTCTTAATATTATATTATAACTACCTTAAAGGCTATATCTACTATAAATTCTTCTAAGATACCTTTTTTTTACCCTTCTTATATATAGAATAATAGTACTATTTCTATTAATTTAACTATAGTACTAGTTATTAAACTAAATATAATATTAAATACTAAGAAAGTAGATAGTTAAATCTTTATAAAATTTAATACCTTATAAATAAATATAATAGTTATACTAGAAAGGTATAATTACTAATAATTTATAACTAGTTTAAATAAATTTAATTTTATTAAACTTATAAAGAAAACTTATCTTTTATATAAAAATATATTTAGTATCTTTAAAAGTATAGTTAAAAAATTAAAGTTAAACTATAAAAATTAAAAGATAAGGATAATTAAAAAAGTATTTAAATAAATTAATACTTATATCTATAAGTATATATCTAATAATATAAGAAATATCTAAAACTTTTATATATTAAGAGATATTTTAGTTAATAACTTTTAACTATATTAAGTATCTATAATCTTTACTTTTATTAAGCTAGTAATTAATATATTAAGAGTATTAGTACTTAAGAATATATAGCTAAAATATAAGTTAACCTTTATATAAAGCTTATATAAACCTTTTATTTTAAGTATATAAGATTATCTTAAACCTTATATTTAAACTTTTAGTTTAATTATATATAAAGTCTTATATATAGATTTTTATATATATAAGATTAACTATAATCTTTAAATAAATAAATAATTAATTATTATTAAAGTATAGCTATAAGTAGATTTTTATTTTTTTTTAATTCTTTATATTATTAAAAGAAATTTAAAAAATTATTAATTATAGATTTCTTATTATATAATATTATTATATTAACTTAAGTTAAAAAAGAGGTAATTAATATTAATAGTAATTTAAATATAGATAATAACTTAAATAAGTATATATAAAGATAGTTTAATTTAAGCTAGGTAGAGTGTAAATTATATATATATATATATATATATATAGAGTATAGCTTTATTTTATTAAGTATAGTAAATAATAAAGTTTACTATTATAGTATAGGCTTAGAAGATTAATTATAATATTATAGTATAAGTTTTAAAGGTTAATTATAATATTATATTATTTATAGCTAATAGCTAGAGTTTACTTAGTTTAGGCTAATTATAGTTATATAGATAATAACTAAGTATATATATAAAATTAAAGCTTATATACTCCTTATATTTATTTACTTTATTTATTAATATATAATATTATAATATTTATACTCTAGAGTAACTACTATATATATTATATAACTTAAATAATATAATCTATATTAGACCTAGTTAGAACTAGTTAAAATATATAATAAGATTAAACTAGTTTAAAGTTCTAACTAGGTTACGTTTCTAATCTAGTTTTAATATAAGTTAAACTTAGTTTCGATACTAGAACTAGTTCTAATATATATTAGAACTAGTTTAAACCTATATATAGCCTTAGGCTTATAAGTAATTTTAAAATTAAAAAATAATTAATTTTTAAGAAATTATTATATAATTAATATAATTTAAATAATTTTATAAATTTATAAATATTTATTATAAGCTTTATATTATATATATTATATATAATTTATAAATAAGTATTAAAATAATTATAATCTTTTTTAAACTTAAAGGTTTAAAAAGATTATAAATTAAATTTTAAAAAACTATATAACTAGCTTATTAATAAAGCTATAATTATAATAATTAAAATTACTTAAATAGGCTTAGTAGTTTTTAAGATATTAATTTTTTTTATAAACTATACTAAAATAAAAGTTTAAAAAAGATTCTAAATTAAAATTTAATAAATTATATAACTAGCTTATTAATAAAGCTATTATTAGATTACTTTCCTATTAATTACAATTAATCTTCTTCTTCTAAATAGTATAGTAATATTATATAGTTAGTTAATTAGTTCTAGTAACTACCTAGGAATTAAGAACTATAAATATATAAGTACTAAAGTAGTCTATTCCTAATTAGGCTAGTAGCTTCGGTTTTAGTTAGCCTAGCGCATCTACTAGCAATCTACCTAGTTTAGTAAATTAATGTTTAGTAATAATATACTAATATTAGAGTAACTTTTAGAAACATTAAAATAGAGCTTAATAAAGGCTACTATTACTAGTTCCTAGACATTAATTTATACCTAATAGACGTTAATTTAATCTACTAGTTTATCTATTAAATAGTCTTATATCTCTTATAGTTTATTAGATTCTTTTATCCCTTATTCTACTTAGTTTATTAAACTATTATTAACTAGACTTTATTTTCTTTTATTAATTAATCCTTCTTTACCTATTAGCTTATTTCTCTCTATTATATATAATTTAAATTAATAAGATAAACTAGTACTACTTACAGGCCTAAGGCTATCTATTTAACACGGTTCTAATATAGTTCTAAACTAGTTTTAAACTAGGTTAGGTATTATTATAGTTGTAAACCTCTAAACTAAATTAAGGTTCGAAAATAATTAAAATTAAATATTAGTATTTTAATAACTATAAGTATTATATAAGTAAATAATAATATTATAAAATCTATATATATAATATAACTTAGTATATATTTTATTTTATTTTATAAAGCTTATAATCTTTTTTAACTTCTTACTTTAATATAGTTTATAAAATAATATAAAATAAATTAATATCTTAGAAACTACTAAGCTTATTTAGGTAATTTTAATTATTATATAATCTTTATATTAGAAATATATATATATATATAAATTATATTATAATTATAACTTTATTAATAAGCTAATTATATAACTTATAAAATTTTAAATTATAATCTTTTTTAACTTCTTACTTTAGTATAGTTTATAAAAATATATTAAATAAATTAATATCTTAGGAACTACTAGGCCTATTTAGGTAATTGTAATTATTATAAAGTATTTATACTATATATATATTATATTATAGTTATACCTATATTAATAAGCTAGGTATTTAATTTATTAAATTTTAATTTATAATCTTTTTTAACTCTTATTTTAATAAAGTTTATAAAAATATTTTAAATAAATTACTATTTAATAAATTACTAAGCTTATTTAAGTAATTTCTATTTATATAATACTAATATACTTTATATTAATATATATTAATTTTAATTTAATATTATAGTTTAAAAAGAGCTTATAATAAATAAATTAAGTTTTTAAATTTATAATCTTTTATAAACCTCTAAGTTTATAAAAAATTATAATTATTTTAATATATATATATTAACTATATATTATAATATATATAAAGCTTTTATTTATATAATTTATATAATATAAAGCTTATAATAAATATATATAATTTTATAAGTTTATAATTATATTTAAACCTTATATATTAATATATTATATAATATTAATATTATATATATATATTATATAATACTTTCTTAAAATTTAAATATCTTTTAATTTTAAAATTATATACTTAAATTCGCTTAGCCTATATCTATATAAGTAATAATACTAAAAATAATATAATATATTTAAGCTTTTTAGCTAAAATTACCCCTAGGGGAGTATTATTATATTAAAATAAGCTATTTTAGAGGACTTAAAGATTTTTTTCCTTACTAACTAAGTAGAACTTTAATCTTAGTTAAGAGTTATTATAGTTATAAACCTCTAAACTAGATTAAGGTTTTAAACTAGTTTTAATACGTGTTAGAACTAGTTTAAACTAACGGCCTTAGGCTACTAAGTATATAAAGCTTACCTTTAGTTATAGTATTTATAGAGTTATTATCTCTATTAATCTATTTAATCTCTATAATTTCTTGTTTTTTATAAGCTTAGTAGAGGTATATAATATTTATTATTAATCTTTTTTTTTATTATACTAAGATTAACTAAGTAGTTAAATAATAACTTTAAATTAGTATAGATTATTAGTAATATAGAGTTTACTAATATATTATTAATAATAGCTTTAATTACTACTATAATATTAAAACTATAAGTTATTCTATATAACTCTATAACTAAAATACTTTTTATTACTCTCTTATACTTTATTAATAACTAGTAAACTAGGTTAGCTTTCCTATTAATATCTATTAGTATTACTATATAGTTTATTTATAAAGATAAGTTAGTGTTATTTATAAATAAAGTATTTATAAAAATAATTAGTTTTAATATATTAAGGTCTAGTTTAATAAATTTAAGACCTTTTATAAGGTTATTAATTTACTATTTAATTTATTAATTTAAGGCTTTACTATTAGCTTCCTTTAGGTTAATTACTTAAGTAGTAAAAGATAAATTAAAGGTTGCTTTAAACTAGTATACTAATATAATATATACTCTATAGGCTCTTTATATAATATATTACTCTTTAAATATAAGTATAGATTAAGTTAAGCCTTTTAAACTTATAGATATAGTACCTTTAGTTATAGTAATAATACTTAAGTTCTTTATCTAGTATTCTTATATAAAGGTAATACTATTAGGTAATAGTTAAATAAAACTACTATTAAACTTAAGAAGTATACTTAGTTAAAGTTAGCTTTTTATAATCTTTAGCTAAGAACTTTACTTTATATAATTACTTTTCTTTTACGTTTATAAAGGTTTTATTTACTAGAAGTAAGGTATTATTAGTTTATAATTTAATAAGTTTAAAACTATTTATATTATTATAAAGTAAGTAAGAGTTATATAAAGATAGTTTTATTCTTATTTTATTAATATAGTAGAAATAATATATTTAATACTAATAGTTTCTTACTTCTAGTACCTTATATAGTAGTTTAATAATATATAATATAAAGTTCTTTCTAATCTTAATTTTAGTTTATACTTCCTTTAAAAGTTATATATAAGCCTAAGAGATATTATATAAATATAAATTAGCTTCCTTATCTATTATAATAGCTATAAGATAAAAAATTAATCTTTAGCTACTATACTAAATAATTAATAATTATATTAAGATAATATCTTTATTATTATTATTATTATAAGCTTAAACTATAAGTCTAGACTTTTTAAAAGCTTATATAGTACCTTTATACTTAACTTTATTAATAAATTAAGAGTTAAAGAGTTTAATTCCTTAGAGAATACTACTTAATTTAATAACTTTAAAAACTTTATTATCTAGTAGTTTTAATATCTCCTTTTATTATAATATAGTAAACTAAGGCTCTAGGGGTAATATTACTAAGTAGAAGCTAATAATATTATTATCTTAAATATATATATAAATATTAGTTATATTTACTATAAGGTACTTTTATAAATAACTTTATTCTTTCTTTTATAGCTGTAAAGCTTATAAAGCTTATAGCTTTTATTAAAGTAATTAAACTTTAAGTAACTATTATATATTACTAAGTAATATATTAGGTAGTATATTAAGTAGCTTATTAGATAGCTCCTTATTAAGTAATTTTAAAATAGCTTCTTATAAAATAACTTTTTTTAAAATAGCTTTTTTTTAAAATACCTCTTAAAATACCTTTTTTAAACTTAGGTAATTTTAAAATAGCTTTTTTTAAAATACCTTTTTAAGCTTCTTTTAAAATACCTTTTTAAAATATAAGTATTTTTAAAATAGCTTCCTTTTCTAAATCTTAGTAATATAACTTAATAACTATAGATTAAAAGAGTACTAGTTTAGAGGGTATATTAATAGTATAAATTTCTCCTTTTATTTTAATAAGTAAATATAAGCCTTACTAGCTTTTACTTTAGCTTATATTACCTTTATACTATACTAATACTAAGGAATTAAATAGTAAATTATAAATTATAGTTATCTTTAGTTTTATTATATATATATAATATATTAGTTATCTAGTACTTAGTTTATAGCTTTTAAATCTTATTTATTACCTTCTTAGTTATAGTAATATATTATATAACTAGTTATAATAGTATATTTATTTCTAATATTTATAAATAGATACTAAAGATAAATAATATAAGTACTAAGCTATTAGGTCTAGTAGTATTATTAATAGCCTTAAGTACTATTTATAGTATTATATACTTATTTAAATTAAGTAATTTAGTTGTAATAATCTAGTAAGCTTATTAAAGTAAGCTATAGTATTTTTCTATTATATTAATAAAGTTATAAGCTTTTATTAAAACTTTTTTTATTATAATTTTTATAGTAATAATATACTTATAAACTTCTTACTAGTAAAGTTCTTACTTATATTATAGATAATTAAGTTTAATAAGCCTAAGTAAGTATTAATTTAATATACTTAAAGTATATCTTAAGTATATTTAATACTAATATTTTATAACTATTTACTAGCTTAGAATCTAGTTACTTTATTAATAATATAAAGGATAAAGTTTTTACTAATATATATAATAATAATAATAATAATAATAATAATATAATTAAAATTAATATTATCTTAAAGTATAAATTAAAAATATTTAAAAGATTTATTATATTTTTAATAATAATAATAATACTTAGAAAGTTAATTAAGGGTTTCTTTATTAATATTATACTTAGATTACTTTAATACCTTATATAGTTACTTAATAGATAAATAGCTAAAGTATTAATAAAGTTATTAAAGTTTTATATTTATTAAATAATATAGGTTTTAATTAAAGGATTTAATAATAAAGAGCTTTAGTACTTTTTATAAAAGAAATAAGTATTTATATTATTTTATAATAAGTAGTAATAACTTATTATTTTTATTAAGTAGATAATTCTTTAAGTTATTATAATAAACTTATAATTAGTTTATATTTTAAGGTAAAGTAGAAATAAAATATTAACCTTAATAATATAAAACTTAGCTTTACTAGCTAGGGTTAATATTTATATAAAATTAATAACTAAGGTTAATTTAATACTAAATTAGATAATTACCTTATTTTTAAATAAAGTATTTAATTAAATAGTTTTATTAAGCTTTTATAAAGTATAAAATTATTTATAGCTTATAGTTAAGTATTTAAAAGCTTTAGTATTAACTAATATTTTTAAAAATAATATTAATATATACTATAATATATTTATAGTATATATACTATATATAAATAAATCTTAGTTAATACTCTTATAGATTACTTAGTTATCTATTATAATACTAATAATAGTATTAGAGACTTTATTAAATTTATTAAGTTAGTTAATAATTTTACTTTAAAGATAGTAAATTTTAATAACTTTACTAATAACTTTACTAGTAACTTTATTATATTAATCTTTTAAATTAATTAAGTTAAATTAAATTAAATAAAAAAAAGCTTTATCTATTAATATTAATATAGTTAATATTACTTTTTATAAATAAAGGTTATTAAATAAAGTATAGTTTATAAAGATAATATAAGTTTCCCTTTTATTATTATTAGAATCTTAATAGTTTATATAAATATTAAGGTTATTATTACTAGTTTTACTATTACTATTATAGTTTTTATTACCCTTCTCTTTATAATTAATAAGAAAACTATTAAAAGTTTTATTAAAGGTTATCTTTATTTTATTTAGTATAATATCTTTCTTTCTTCTTCTAAATATAGTTATTATAGTAATATTCTTCTTTACTATAAATAAAGTACTTAAACTTTCTAGAGCTAGAAGTAAGGCTCTAAAAATAAACTTATTTATAGCTATAAGTAGTTCTCTTATAACTACTATAGTTTATTATATTAAACGCTAGTTTAATTACTAGTATAGTTACTATTATAATTATTATTATAATAATAATAACACTTTATAAAGAATATAGTAGTAGACGTTTCTTTATTATAGTTAATAATAGAGAACTTTAGTTTATTAATTAATAGTTTAATTTTATTTAGTAGGTTTATTATTATATATTTATATACTAGTATTCTTATATATAAACTAAATAATCTTATTATAAAGAAAGTTATTATTTTATAATATTAGCTTTAGTTAATACTATAAGCCTTAGAGCTTATTAATTAAAATTTAGAGATACTTAATTAATAGTTTTTTAGTATTATCTCTAATAATAGAATTTAAAATTATTATATTTTATATATCTAGGTTTATATAATAAAACTTATAGCCTTTAAAGAAGTTATAGAAATAGTTATATATACCTTAGTATAAATTATTATTTAATTAATAGTTATAATAATTAGTTAATATAAGGTCTTTTAATATAATTAAAAATACCTTAGTATATTTCTTATATAATAATCTAGATCTTTAGTAAATATCTTTAAATATATAATTTAAAGTTAAAGCTAGTATTATTACTACTATTATTATACTTTTACTCTTTTATATATATCTTTAATATAATTATAAGTTCTTTAGTATAGTTTATATTATTATAACTTTTATAGTTATCTTATTAAAGTAGTTTAAACTACTTATATAAATCTTTATAGTTAGAATATTTATAGAGTTTATAGTCTTAGTTTAAGTATAATAGATTATATAAATTATATAAATTATTATTTATATATAGATAGTATAAGTTAATACTTATAGGTAGTTTATTTAGTATATATTTATATTTAACTCTTATATTTAATTTATATTTCTTATTATATTACCTTAGTTTTAGTATATTATTATTTTACTCTTAATAGTCTTCTTATTACTTATAGACTTAGTTTTATCTATTTATACCTATTACTTTTATATATTTTAAAGGTTCTTAAGGTAATAATAGTAGGCTTTAGATTAGTAGTAGTAGAAATAATACTAATAATAATATAGATTTTAATAAGCTTACTCTTAACACTAGTAGTAGTAGTAAAAAAGTAAGGTTTAAAGATAATTATAGTAACTAAAAGTTAAGATAAATTTAATTATATAAAAGTTTCTTTTATAGTATATAAATCTTTATTATAATACCTTTTTTAATTACTTTTTAAAGCTTATTATTTATCTACTTATACTATTCTTCTTTATATAAAACTATATAAATAGTATCTACTAATATAGTTTTATTTATTATTTATCTATAGTTATATAGATTCTTCTCTAGTATAATATATATTAAATTCTTTTTTTTATAGTTATACTTAGTTATATAATATAAACTTTTAACTATCTTTTAAAGTTATTATAGAAGGCTTTCTATAACTAGAAGTTAACTAGTTTAATAATAATATACTTATATTTTTTAGTTTTTATATATTTAATAAAATCTTCCTTAGTAAGATTATTAAAGTTTATTTTATCTCTCTACTTTATTATCTTTTCTTTTATTATTTATACTATATTACTAATATACTAGTTTATTAATTTTAATAAGGTTTAACTTATAAAGTTTAAAAAGTTTAAGTAACGTTTAAGTAGTATATAATATATCTAAAATATCTTATTAAAATACCTAGATAAAAATACCTTAATAAAATTACCTTTAGTTTAAGTATACTAAATAAGGTTTAATAAGTATCTAATAATTGTTTAATAGTATATAAACTAGGTTTAAGCTTATATAAAAGTAGAAAAGTAGTTTTTAAAGTTTTTAGAGGTTTAAGTACTAACTTAATAGTTTAAACTAAGTAGATATAATTCTTTTAATATAACTTACTTACTTCTTTTAAGGTATAAATATTTTAATAGTATAAAGCTATACTAGAATTTTATTCTAAGTTTAAATTAAAAGGTAATATTAGTAAAACTAGTTAGTTTATTAACTTACCTTTTCTTTAACTTAAGATATAAGTAATTTATAGATAATTTAAGTAGTATAAAGCTATACTAAAAAATATATATATAAGTTATTAAGTACCTTACTAATTTATAATATTTACTATATATTTATAATAAATCTTATTTTTATTAATTATAATTAATCTTCTTCTTTTAAATAGTATAGTAATATTATATAGTTAGTTAATTAGTTCTAGTAACTACCTAGGAATTAAGAACTATAAATATATAAGTACTAAAGTAGGCTATTCCCGATTAGGCTAGTAGCTTTAGTTCTAGTTAGCCTAGCACGCTTACTAGTAACCTACTTAGTTTAGTAAATTAACATCTAGTAATAATATACTAATAGCTATAATTATAATATAATATATATATATATATATATATATATTTCTAGTATAAAGATTATATAATAATTAAAATTACCTAAATAAACTTAATAGTTTCTAAGATATTAATTTATTTTATATTATCTTATAAACTATACTAAAGTAAAAAGTTAAAAAAGATTATAAATTAAACTTTAATGTATTATATAACTAGCTTATTATTAGAGCTATAACTATAATATAATATTTATATTTATATTTATAGTATAAAGACTATATAATAATTAAAATTACTTAAATAAACCTAGTAGTTTTTAAAATATAAATTTATTTAATATCTTTTTATAAACTATATTATAATAATAAATATAAAAAAGATTATAAGCTTTATAAAATAAAATAAAATATATACTAAGCTATATTATATATATATATATTATAATATTATTACTTATTTATATAAAACTTATAGTTATTAAAATATTAATATTTAATACTAAAGTATATAGTTATAAAGAATAATATAAATTAATATAGTTCTTTATTACTTAATTAAGCTAAAATAATTTTTAAATAATTTAAATATTTACTTAATAAAGAAATAAAAATTATTATATTTAATTGTTTTTAAACCTTAAACTATATTAACACTAGTTTATAACTATAATAACACCTAACCTAGTTTAAAACTAGTTTAGAATTATATTAGAACTATATTAAATAAATAGTCTTAGGCTTATAAGTACCCTTAGTACTTTAGTATATAATTATTAAGGTAATATCTTTCTATAGAGCCTCTAACTATAAAAGCTTTTACTTTATTTCTACCTTTTATAACTTTTATATTCTATAGTAGAATTCTATAAAATTTTAATATATTATTATTATAAGTATCTTTTATTTAAATTACCTTTAAAAACTTTATTATATATATTCTTTATATAGAGAAATTATTATTATATTATTTATTACCCTATAATTACTCTATACTTAAAAGTTCTTTATTTAATGTCCTTATCTTATTACTTCCTTTACTAGTAGTTTTATACTAATAGTAGATTAAAAGATCTTAAATTAATTATAAGAAAGTACTTTAGTAAATCTATTAATTACTTATTTACTAGTAGTTATATACTAAAGGTTAATATCTCTATCTACTACTTACTTTAATATATAGTAGTATTAGATATTAATATACTTTATTTATATATAGAACTAAAGGTTTTAGGTAAGTATAATAGCTCTTTAATTATTATAGAGAATTATAGTTATAAGTACTTATTATAAAATAATTTCCTTAATTAGTTATTATAGTTAAATTACTTTTTTTATAGTTTGTATCTAAGTAATATACTTAGCTTTATATAAAAATAATATAATTATTATTTATTATTTTAAAGACTAGTTAATAACTTTACTTTTAATATTAAAAATATATCTAGAAGTAAAATATCTTATATTTTAATCTTTAGCTTAGTTTAAGTTTAAGTAACTTAGTAAATTTTATAAGTCTCTATTAAAGACTAAATTATAGTTTAAAGTTCTCTAGAGGTATTAAAAGATATATTTTATACTTTTTTAATAGCTTTAGTTTAAGTTTAAGGTAAAATAACTTACTACTAATATAGTATATATTAAATTAAGTTTTATTTTAAGTATAGTATATATTAATAATTCTATAGCTAATTAATATTAATTTTATAAGTTTAGTATTACTTTAAAGTTTTAAGTATCTATTAATATTAGTTAATTACTTATTTCTATTAAAGTTATAATTACTATATAGTTATCTATTTTAAAAAAAATTAGTATCTTTTTAAAGTACCTTTATTATTTAAGTTAAATAGTTTAGTTCTATTAGTTCTAAGTTATTAATATACTAGTACCTAAGTAGTAGCTATATACTTTAAAATCTATTATATAAAAATAATTATTAAGCTTTTATTTTAATTTAGTAATTTTTATTTTATCTTTCTTAAAAATTAATAAATTATTAATATAAATAACTATTATTATTCTTTTTTTATAGAAAATACTATTATCTAAGTTTAATAGCTTAAATTTAAGTTTATTAAAAAAGATAAAAAGTATTTAATATTATATCTCTAAGACTTATTTAAGTTTATAAAGTATTTTAATAAGTTTATATACTTATTTAGTTCTATTATTAAATTTTTTAAATTACTTTAAGTAAACTTTATTATTAATATCTTTATAAAAAAAGGTTATTTTAATATTTATCTATTTAATCTCTTAATTAAAAGTAACTATAATAGTAAAAGAAAGCTTTATAGCTTATTAGTTTAACTACTAATATAAAGGTTTTATTATAGTTAATACTAGCTTTTTATTTATTATTATATATTATTTACTTTACTTTATATTATAGAATTTCCCTTTTTAGTTTTTTATTTATATTTATATATTTATTTAGCTTTAAGAATATTTTTATCTTTTAAGTAGTTTATAAATATTTATATTTTATTCTTTATTAATAAATAATATTTATTATCTATAATACTCTTTTATATACTACTTTTTAATAATCTTATTATTTACTTATAAAAGTTTAATTTAAATATTTCTACCTTTAAAGCTTTAGTTAAAAAGATAAATTTATTTTATTTTTTTTTTTTTTTCTTATTTTTTATTATTATTAACTTTATTTAAATTTAATTTTTTATATAAGTATATTTTTAACTTTATATAACTACTTTAACTATTTATTTTTTATTTAAAAATTTACTTATTATCTTTTATTATTTAATATATATTAATACTATTATAATATTTTAAAGCTATAAAATAAAACTATACTAAGTTAAACTTTATTTAAATATTAATTTAACTTAAAGCCTTAGTACTTTACTTTAATTTTACTAGTTTAGTAATTATATAGTTATTAACTAATAGTTAGTTTTTAACCTATAATAATAATTTTATTTTTTATAAAAATTAATTTATTTAAACTATATAAAAGCTAATAAAATCTTTATTTAAATAGTTAACTTTATTTTTATTTTTATTTTTTATTATATTAATTATTTATTTTAGATAATTTATAGTATATAACCTTTTTTAAGATTCTTTAATATTAGAAAAGTTTTTTAAACTTAAATAACTTTTTTAAAAAAGTTAATTATTATAAAAAGTAAGTAAATTAAATTTTAGTAAGTATTATTTTTTCTTTATAATTAATTTAAATTTAATTTATATATAATACAAATTTTAATAACTTTATTTTATTATAATATAACTTTTATATAGTTATAAATTTATAGCTAATAACTAATTTAATACTAATATTTTAAACTAAATCTTTATTATATAGCTTTAATAATAATAACTTTTAAATATTTTTTATATATTATTTTATATTATTTATTTTATATTTTTAATTACTTTCTTAAAGTAATTATAAAGCTTTTAAATATAAAAGTAAATTATTTTAAATATAAAAAAAAACTCTTTAAATAAAAGTCTTTAATAAGGTAACTATTTAACTATTAGCTTATATTTAATAGTTAAGTAATATAAAATAAAAAATAAGATTAAATTAATACTATATTTTTTAATTTACTTTAGTAAACCTTAATATTACTAAAAGTTTTTATTATTTTTAATAGTTTATTATTATCTTTAGTAAAATAAAAACTTTAATTATCTTTCTTAAAAAAGCTAGTATCTAAGTAGTATTTATAACTTATTTATTTTTATTAATTTTAAAGTATTTAATAAAATTATATTATATTTAATTAATTAATATTAAAAACTAATTTAATATTAAATTAATCTTTATTTTATCTTAAGAAAAAACTTTTATTAAACTTTATAGTAATTAATAAAGTAATCTTCTTTTTTTTATTAAAGAGAACTTTATTTAAAGATAAAAATTTTATTAAAGCTAAGATATACTTTTATTTATAAAAGATATTTAAACTTTAAATCTTTTAACTTTTTATATTAAAATTAAATATTTTTTATTTTCTTTTAAATTACCTAAGTTAATATTTTTATTTTAAATTACTTAAGAACTATAGTTAACTTTTTTTTAAAAGAAATATATTATTTGATTTTTTTATATTTATTAAAAGATATTCTAAGTTTTAAAGTTAAATTTTAATTTATTTAATAGTTTTAGTAAATTTTCTTTAGTATTTTACTTTTCTTAGTAGTTACTTAGTTTAATAATTAAATTAATAAGTTTTAAAGTAAGTTTAAATATTTCTTTAAGTTCTAAAGTAAACTAAATTACTAGTTTATTTATTTTATTTTATTTATCTTTATTATTTTTATTACTTTTATATATTTTATTATATTAAATAAAAGGTTTAAAATAATTTCTATAAAAAGTTTTAGTTAAATATATTTTATTTAGCTTATAAAGATAATAAATATCTTTATTATAATTAATATTAATTACTTTATATAATCTAAGCTATTAATAATTAAGTTTATTATTAAATAATAATACTAAAGTTTTAATTAATATATATTTTATATAAATTCTATAATATAATTCTATTATTTCTTAGTAATAAGATATTTTCTATAAAATTTTAAATAAGCTTTCTTTAGATCTTTATTTTATTATAAAATTTAAGTTATTTAAGTTATAAAAAAATTATTAGTTAATTAAATCTTATTTTAAAGTAATAATCTTTATATTAGTAGTTATTTTAATTAATAAAACTACTTTAAATTTATAATTTAAATAAATAATAAAGTTTATTTAGTAACTTCTTATTATAACTTAATTAGTAAATAAAATAGTAAGGAAATTAAGTACTTATTTATTTATTCTACTATTAGTTATTTTAAATAAACTATCTTTAATTAAGTAATCTATATAGTTATATTATAATCTTCTTAAGTTTTTAAATTATATATTAAAATAATAACTTATTTAATTTTATAAAGCTTAATAAGTATATATATAATATTTTTTTTTTAGACCTTTATTAATTAAAAGTTTATTAAAGATTTTATATTAATATATAATATCTTTTTATAAGAACTTAGTAATTATTTAAAATTATTCTTATAAAAGCTTTTTTTTTTAACTATCTAGATAAATTATCTTATTATTATAACTATAAGTACTTTTTATAGTATACTAGTATATAATAAATCTTAATTAAATCTTAAGCCTAGAAAAAAGTTAATTATATTAAGTATAAAAGTAATTTAAATCTTAATAAATCTTTTATTTAATAGTTTAAATACTTTTTAATAAAACTTTAATAGTTTTATATATATATTTTTACTAATTTTTTTAATATATTATAATAAGTACTTTCTCTTTTTTAATATTAAAAGTATTATAAATTTAAATAAAGATTTTCTAATATTCTTTTATTAAATTAATTACTTAAATAGTTAAAGTAATATTTAAACCTTATTAATAAAGAATTTTATTTTAAACTAAAAACTTAAAGGCTTTTAGCTTAAATTATTTAAAAAATTTTAATAAAAGAGTATCTCTTCTTTTAATTATATTAGTTATTATAAGTTATATATAAACTTTATAATATCTTTAATAATTTAATAATATCTTTTAAATATTTATTATCTTTAATATTTAAATTATATTTTAATATTATTTCTTCTTTAAAGATATTATTTTAATTAATCTAATCTTTTTATTTCTTTTCTACTTTAGTAATACCTTTTTATTATTTTCTTAAAATATATAAGTAATATTAAAGTAGATAATTAGTATCTTATTATAATATAAAGTTTAACTTTAGAGTACTACTTAATTAATAGTTTATATTCTTT
>SELE01000026.1:26989-218696 GCA_009805495.1 Pezicula neosporulosa
TATAAAGTTTAACTCTAGAGTATTATTTAATTAGTAGTTTATATTCTTTAACTCTAGATCTATAAAGTTATTATATAGTAATTAAAATTAGTAAAATAGTAATAAAGCTATAAGTATTAAATAGTTTAAAGATTAAGTAATATAAATTATTATAAATTAGTAACTTTTTAATATTTAGTAAGTTATTACTTAATATTTTCTATAAATTAAATAAATTATTAATTAGATAACTTTATAGTAGTATAGTCTTTATCTAAGAAATTTAAAGTTAATCTAAGTTATAATTAATTTAATTATTAATATCTTCTTTTTATTTATTTTTATTAATTTCTTCTATAGTTATAAGTTATTATAATAATTTATTAGTAGTAGTATACTTATATCTAAGTATATATTTTACTTTAAAGTTAAAGTTTTTAATCTAAATAATTTATCTTATAACTAATACTCTAGGAATATTATTTACTAAGCTATTAAGTTATATAACTAAGATATTAATATTAGTTTTAAGTATATAAAATAAACTTTATATAAGTAGAATTAATACTTTTTAAGAGCTTTTAAAACTACTTAATACTTATACTTTATTAGATTATAATTTTATTTAATATAATTTTAAACTTTACTTTTATATCTAAAAGAATAATATTTTCTATTAATTAGTTATAATAGTATAGCTCCCTAGGCTTTTATACTAGTATTAGTTCCTAGTACTATTAGTCCTATATTAGGAGAGTAATTTAATAAAACTAGTATAAGTACTTCTATAAGAGTTTACTATAAAATAGCTATTACTTTAATTTAATTTATCTTTTAGTAAAAAAGTATATTCTTTTTAAATAGTACAAATATATAAGTTTAGTAATCTATATAAAGAAGGTAATCTATACTTAAAAGTAAATATAGATTTTAATAAATACTCTTATAGATATAATATCTATAGGCTCTAATTAATTAAGTATTTTAATAACTTTTAAAATACTTAGTAATCTTCCTTTTAAGTTATAGATAAATCTAAGTATTTTAAGTTTATTAATATATAATTAACTACTTAATCTAATTATAGCTCTAGATCTTTTAATATTACTTAGTACTTTATTAATATTTTAAATATATTTAAATATAAATTTCTTAATTTTTAGTATAATTTCCTAATAATTATAATAGCTTTTTAGTCCTTTAACTCTAATATTATTAATAAAAGCTTTATAAATATATAGTATATAGTTCTAAACTATTTATATAATTACTTTATAAAACTATACTAGCGAATTTATAGTACTTTATATAAGTATAGTATAATAAAGTAAATCTATTATTAAAGTTATAATTACTATAATATTATAACTTTTTATATCTAAAGGTAATTAATTATATCTTAAAAATAGGTTTAATAATAAAGTAATAGTATAATCTATAAACTTTTTTAATATTTCTTTAGCTAATAAAGGTATAAAGGTATCTTTAATTATAAAGTAATTATATAGTTAAGTATTATTAATCTATCTAAAACCTTTATTTTTCTTTCTTACTAAAAAATACTAATTCTTATAAAATCTATAATATAGCTCTAAAATTCCCTAGCTTATATATTTATATAATATTTAAGTAACCTCTAGTATTAAAGCTCTAAAGATTAAGTTATTAAGTACTTAATATATACTATAAGAGATTATTTTAATCTCTATTAATAATATTACTTCTTTTTATATCTATTTAATTTTAGAGAAGCTAAAAGAAATTATAGCTTCTTAAGTAAATAATAACTCTTTAAGTAGATTTAACTTATTAAGTATTAAAATAATTAAATCTCTAATTAATATTTTTATTCTTTTAAGTATTAAGTATAATCCTTATTTAATAATTAAAAATTTAAAAGTAATCTAGTAATTATATTTCTTAGTTTTAGTTTTTCTTTTATTTTTTATAACTTCTTTCTTCTAGTATAGATTTCCTCTAGGTTATAATTTATTAAAATAACTAAGATTAACTAGTTTAACCTTCTTATCTTTAGTTTTATAAAGTATATAAATATCTATTATTTATTTCTTTCTAAGTATTTTTAATATTTAATTTATTATTTTTAAATTAAACTTCTTTAATATTTATATAATAACTAAAATATTTTTAGTAATAAATAAGTTTTATATACTATAAGCTTTAAATTATCTAATTAATCCTACTTTTAATAAATAAGCTAAGGTTTTATATAAACTATCTCTTAAATTTTAATAAATAACTAAACTTTTACTATTAGTTATTAAATTAATTTTTAAATTAGATAAATTACTTAGTAAAACTTATATATATAAATAACTTTTATTAGTTAAATTAACTTATTTTTATTAACTAAGTATTATTAGTTTACTTTCTAGTAAGGTTATTTTAACTTTATATTTACTATTTATATTTATTAACTTTATATTCTTAATTATATTTTTTAAATTATTTATTTCTTAATTTAAATAATTAGTATTTATAAGTTCTAAAGTAGTTATTTTATAATTTAATATTATTTTTCCTTTTATAACTTTAGTTAAGTAATAATTAATTAGTAGTTTAATAGCTTTTATACTTATAACTTTAATTAAATAATTCTTTTTACTTAGTTTATAAACTCCTTATATATAATATCTACTAGTAGTAGTAGAAACTAGTATATTATTAACTAGCTTAGCCTTACTTAGTAGGTTAATTATTTATTTTCTATACTTTCTAGATATTACTCTAGCTTTAGCTTAATTTATAAAAATATATCTTTTTTAGTATAATTATTTTTACTAAATAATAATACTAAAAATATTACTTATTAGTATCTATTAAAGTTCTTAATTCTCTTAACTTATATTTATCTATTATTATTATATTTAAATATTATTTATAATATAATAATAAATAACTAACCTAAAACTAGGGTAATTAGTTCTTCTTTAACTATAAAGATATATTAAAAAATAGCTATACTTTTAATTTATATAGGGATATTTTTATATACTTTAATAAATTATTATTAATAGTTAGTAATCCCTCTTAAGTATATAATAAGATTAAGTTATATATATAATTTTACTTTTTTAATAACTTTTATAGTTATAATATTAATTTTAGTACTAGTATTAAATATAATAATAAGATTATATTCTCCTAGTTTAACTTAGCTTATTAAAGTACTCTATAAATAATTAGATATATTATATAATTAAATATAGCTTATTAAAATATTATAAATATCTTTCTTAGTTAAAGTTCTAGTATCTTTCTTTTATTAATAATAGGTTTTAAAAAGACTTTTCTAAAGTATATTAAAATTAATTAAGATTTTTTATCTAGTAACTTCTTTAATAGATTAACTAAGTATTTTATTTAATAATCCCTTTTAGATTTATTTCTATTTTTAAGGTATTAATAAACTTTAATAGCTTAGTTAATTTAAACTTTAATAACTTAGTAGTTCTTTAAAATTATATAGCTAGTTTTCTTTCCTTTAATCTCTTAGATTTAAGTATTTCTTTAATTAGTACTTACTAATTAAATTAAGTAGGCCTTAAAGTATTATTTATTTCTTTATCTTTAAATATTAATAGTATTTAATTCTTAACTTAAAAAGTTTTTAATACTATTATCTTCTTTTCTTTATTAATTTACTTAAAAAGCTCTTATTTAATTTTCTAGTAAGAATTCTTATCTTTAGAATTATATTTAGTTAGTTAGTAAATTATAGAGTTAGTTATAACTTTACTCTTTTTAAAAGCTAAATTAAAATATTTTCTTAGGTTCCTTTTAAAGATAGTATAACTTATTAATTTATATAATTTATTATTAAAGTTTCTTAGCTTAAAGTTTAAATACTATTTTATAATTATTATAGTATTAATAGAGATAAACTCTTTATATTAATTATATTATATTTTTATAATACCTTCTTATTAAGGTAAAGGTTCTAGGAATACTAGATAAGTACTTAGGTTCTTAAGTCTAATATAAAGTTTATATTTCTTATTAAAATAATAATATCTCTTTTCCTTATCCTCTTTAAGTACTAGGTAATTTCTTTATATATAATAAAGATTAGTATAGTAATAGTATTTTTATTTTACTCCTAAGTTAAAAGATCTTAATATTAACTATTACTAGTCTCTTTATAAAATCTAAACTAATAGTTTCCTAGTAGTTTAATAGTCTTAAGTTTATATATTAAATACTACTAGCTATAGGATTTACTTTTAAATAGTTTTACTTAAGTTAATAAAAAGCTTCTTTATATATTTTATTAACTTAGTATTAATATCTTTATTATCTTAGAATAGTATTTAATTTTTATTTACTTAATAGTAAATATTTTTTTTTCCTTTTAGTCCCTTACCTTAGCTACTATATTTAGCTATTATTTTTTTAAGTTTTTTAATTTTATCTAGATTACTAGTAAAGGTAAATTTATTTTTAATTTCTTAGCTATTATAATCTTCTTCTATAATTTATTATATTTTCGAATAATTTATATTAATTAAATTATTAATATTAATATTAGCTTTTTAAATAACCTTCTATCTAAGTTTTACTAGTAGGCCTTCTAAATATTAATAGCCCTAGGTATATAAATTTAATAATCCTTTTAATTTTAGAGCTTTAGATATTAAATTAAAGAACCTTAAGTATTTCTTTACTTTTAATTTATTTTATAGAGTATTTTTATAAGTTTTTAAATAATAATAAGAAATATATTAATTAGTAAGTATTATTTTCTTTAAATTTATACTTTAAGGCTAATATAAATTATTTCTAGTAAGGTTTAAATTTAGTATATTCTTTTATTATCTAAATATATTAGCTTAATTTAATTAAGTAATAGTTAGGTACTAACTTAATTTACTTATTAAGCTTAATATATCTAGTTTAATATATAGTTTTAATCTTATTTAAAAACTTTAATATATTAGTTTTAGTAAAATAAAGTACTTTTATAGTTCTTAGAAGTAGTATAGATCCTCTTAATAGCTCTTTTATATTAATAATAATATATTTAAGTTTCTTATCTTTATTAATATCTCTAGGCTTAAATTCTTTTTTATTACTAATAAATATATTTAGTAGTTTCCTTATTTATTTTATTAAACTCTTCTTATAACTTATACCTCTATTAATTTAAATTAGTTTAATTAAGTGTTTCTAACTTATCTAGGCTAGGTTTACCCTAGTAAATAAGGGCTCTAGTAGCTATTTATTCTTTAACTATAGCTAATCTATAAGTAGATCCTAAAAGGGGAAATTTTAAGATCTTAACTAATTATTTAGCTTCCTTAATTAATATAATTTTACCTCTACTTCTTCTATTATCTAAGGAAAAGTTTCTAGGTTCTAATACTAAGTTTATAAAAGTTTTATAGTTAAGTAAATATTACTAGGGATAAACTAAGGATATTATCTTTATAAGTTTATAAGTTAGTCTAGGTAGAATATATCTAATATAAGGTATTTTAACCTTTTTCTTTTTTACTATTTTTATTTTTTAAGGGTATTTAAAAGTTTTAGTATTTAACTTAATACTAAGTTAAACTTTAGTATTATTTTCTTTATCCCTTACTTAAGTTAAGATAATTAAATTTAGTTTAACCTTAATAAGTTTATATTATTTATTTTATATCTTATCTACTATAAATAAAGGTTCTTATAAAATAATTACTATATACTTAACTTACTCCTTTAATAAGCTATCTAAATATAGTATATTTATATATAAGTATACTACTAATAAAATATCTAGATACCTAATATAAATAGTTTAAAACTAAGTATATTTAGTATCTTATATAATAAAAATAAAAGAAGGTATTTAATTTAATTTTTAATTAATAGTTTAAAGTAAGAACTTAGATTTCTACTAAAAGTCTTTTTATAATAGTTTAAGTTAACTAAGTTTAACTAGGTAAATTATTTTTCTAAACTAATTAATATTTAATTAATATTTAACTTACTACTAGTAAAACTAGTTAATAAGTAAATAAGCCTTTCTATATCTATTAATATAGAGTTTAACCTTATACTATTTTTATAAGCTAGGGTTCTAAGTTTAGTAACTAAGTAAGTATCTAGTAATATATTATATTTACCTTTATATATCTCTAACTTAGTAACTTTACTATAATAAGCTAGTAAAGTATTATAATAATAATTTAATATAATAAGAAAGTACTTATTAATATAGATTAAATAAGTAAATAATATAACTAGAAGTTAATTAACTAGTTTAAGTTTAATAAGTAAGGATAGTAGTAAAATAAGTAATAATTATAAAAATATAGATAATATAATAATTATCTTTTAATAAACTAAGTAGATCTACTTAGTAGATAACTTACTATTAAGTTTACTATACTTTCTATTTAAGACTAAGTACTTATAATAATATTATAAGCTCTTATAACTTAATTCTATTTAATCCTTTATTTAAATACTTTATATAATAAACTAATAAGTCTTAGACGTTTTATACTAAGGGGTAAGTTCTTAACTTCTCCTCTTCTCTACTATAAAGTTCTCTAGTATTTTAAAGAAATTAGCTCTTATAGCTATTTATATTAATAAATCTATAACCCTTAGGTATTAATTAAGTTTCTAATATTAAATAGATTAATATCTATAAAGTATAGTTAATAATTAATTAAACCTCCCTTACTAGTAGTTCTAGTTTAATTAATTAGTTTTATAATTTTATTACTACTATTATACTTAATAATAAACTTATCTAAATAACTTTATATTTTAAATAAATAAATAAATACTAATTATTATTAAATAGAACTATATAGTTAGCTCTATAATTAATATTAACTTATAAGTTATCTCTTATTTTTAATTTAAATCTATAGGTTATTAACTTATAATCCCTAGTAGTAAGTACTAATATAATAGAGTAGAAAATATATATCTATATACTATTAAAGTATATAATAACTATAGTTTCTACTTAAATAGTACTACTATTTAAAAGCTTAAAATAGAGAGTTTAAAATAATTTATAAGCTTATATAAAATTACTTAATAATATAAGAAAAAAGATAAAAGTAAAGAATAACTCTAAATTTAAAGAATTATAGCTTAATAACTTTCTAATTACTTAGTTGTAGAAAATTACTATACTTTACTTATATATAGTATTTCCTAGTATAACCCTCTAAAATAACTAATTAAACTTTACTAAAAATTACCTATATTCTAACGTTATAAAATCCTTATTATAGTAATTAAGATAGCTCTATCTTAACCTTAAGAGTATTATAATTATATAAATAATCTTAGTTTTAGAGGCTTTAGTAAAATTAGTACTAAAATGTAACTATTAGAAGACTAGCTATTTATAAGCGTTCTTAAAGAACTATAAGTTATTATTACTAATAGATTAATAAGAGGACTTTAATTTTATTTATAGCTAGCTAAGAAAATTATAAGGTAAAGCTACTTAGTATTAGTAATAGATATAATTAGATTACTTCTATCTATAGTTATATTAGTAAATTAGTTCTACTTATTAGTAATACTATATCTTTAGTTAATAAATACTATAAGAATATAAAGACTTATACTATTTTATTATAACTTTCTACTACTTATAGAATAGTACTTTTTACCTTCCTTCTTTCTTTCCTTCTCTTTTTAGTACTATTATTATTATATAAGATATATCTAAAGCACCCTTTAAGGAATAATTTCTCTTTAACTATTATTTTAGTAACTCTTTTAAGTAGAAATACTTATTATACTAAAAAATATCTACTTTAAATAAAATTTTAAAAGTATAAAATTAGTAAAGGAGTAATAGTAGTTATATAAGCTATATAAAATAATTATAAAGTTCTATAAAACTATTTTTCTTTATTAAAGATATAACTTTCTCTATTCTTAGCTAAATTACTATAGTACTATTATATAGTTAATAGTTTATAATATAATAAGAGCTTAAAATATATATACCTTACTTTAAACTTTATTTACTCTTATTATTCTAATATACTTATAAGTATACTATCTAACTATTTCTTAATCTTCTCTAGCTTAATAACTTTATAACCTAGATTTAGAATATATTAAGTAATTAACTAGGTATAACTATAATTTAAACTATCTCTACTAGTAATATTAAATAATTTTATAATACTTAAACTTAAACTTATAAATACTAGTTCTATAGATCTATTACCTATTATCTTTATTTACTAATAATAAAGATTAATACTTAAATTTATTATACTATTTTTAACTTTTATAGTCTTAGAATATTATAGAAGAGAACTTAAAATACTAGAGCTCTCTATTATAGTTATAGTTAAGGTTGTAGATTAAGATATAGAAGTAGTAAGGTTAATATATATATATATATCTAATAGTATAGAGTTCTAGAAATAAAACTAGGGCGAATCTCTAGGTTAAGAAGATCTAAGGTTAATAGAAGCTTATAAGTCTAGAATACTATTACTAATACTCTCTAGTAGGATAATAAGTATATTATATATACTCTAGAAGAAGTATATTAGTCCTTATTCTAGATCTTAATTATCTATTTCTAAAACTTCTAGTAAAGTAAAGCTAATTACTAGGGCTTATATACTATAAGAATATATATTAAGAGATAAGTTAGCTAGACTAAGTTTAATAAAATAGTTAGTATTCTAATTTTTAGTAATAAATATATTATACTTAGAAGATACTATTATATAAAACTAAAATATACTATTAAATTAAGTAAGATAAGTACTAAGAATAGTATTAGGTACTATTATAAGTAAATTAAAAGTACTTATTAGTAAAGTAGAAAGAATAATTAGTATACTATTAGAATATAAGCTTAATTTATCTTTATACTATAGATTAATCTATATAAGTATCTACCTTAGAGGTTTATAAATATTTTTAAAAGTAATAACTCTAAGGGGTATAGCTATATATATAATAATAATTAAGAGAGTACTAAAAATTATTATTAATTTATATTTCTATAAGCTACTAAGTAGCTTACTAAGTCTTATTAACTATACTAATTTATTATAAAATTTAAGTTTAGTTTTATTATATAGTATTTGCTTCTTTATTAAATATATAACCTAAAAAGAGTTTAAATTACTATAATAATATAAAAACTAGCTTTATTCTTAAAGGTAATATACTTAGAGAGTAAACTATACTAAATTTACCTCTAAGGTTAAATATAATAGTTATACTATATTAGATAGATTATTAGGTTACCTTTATTAAAGCTAGCTAGTACTTTTAAGAGTATATAATTTCTAACTAGTTTTAAACTACTATATTATAATTTAGAGGTTAAAAAAAATATTTTCTATAAAAGATTACTACTAAGTCTTTTATAATATTTTTTTTACCTTCTACTATATTAAGTAAGCTGTGTAATACTTATATAGCAATTACTAAGTAATATATTTCTAATATATTTAACTTCTTAAAGGATTAAGGGTATATATCTTACTATAAAAGATAAGTAAATAATTAGTTAATACCTTTATTTTCTAATACTATACTAATAGAGCTAATTTCTATTTAAGTTCTAGGCTAGGCTATCTCTATAGTAATCCTAGTAAGACCTTATATAACTAACTTTTAAACTAGCTTATTTTATATAACTTATAAGTTTATTTTTATTAGTAAATATCTAAAACCTATAACTTTCCCTCTATTTCTAAGGGTTAATACTCTATTAATTTAAATATACTTATATACTATATTCTAATCTAATTAAAGTTTATATAAGGGCTAATCTAGTCTTATACTAGACGTTACTTTAAGTAGCCTCGCCTACTACTATATACCTTAACCCTCTGCCTTATTAACGCGTTTAGGCACTAGTTCTATTAGCCTCGACGAAGGCTTTATATAGTAGATATTTTAAAAGTTCCTTACCTATAGATTTATATCCTATCTTAGTTATAATAGACATAGGTATACGCCTAGCTCTATCTACACATCGATTATATTAGCTCTATTCTCTAGAAGTATCTTAAAGCTACATTAACGCATCTACTACTAAACACTAAATTTCATAGCATTAGTCTGTTACTAATAATGAAATTCAAGTTAGCTCTATTCTTAAGAAGTGGCTTAATAGTGTTTAATGTAGTCATCCGAAGAGGTAGCATATAAGAGCATGCCTTAACACTACAATGTTACTTCTCTTCTTAAGAAATAGCTCTACAATTCTTAGGAACACAGTTCTCACGCAAGTTAGATAATGCTAGCAAACTAGAAAAAAGAGAAAGAATTAGCGACTAGAAGCGAGTCAAGACGCAGTAAGGATTGTAGATGATATATTGAAAGCGGAAGCTATTGATGGGCCGCGAAAGTCTACAGTAATATTGTATTTTCCAAGTATTGTACTCCGACACTAGAAGATACTCGTTGCCTTCAACGGGAAGGATGCCTACAACTACCGAGGAATGCGGGGCAACAGTCTCAAGGCTAACTTATTAAGTTGAGAAATATGTATACAAGGCTAGAGTAAATTCTTTACAATAGTAACGGTAGAAGAGGAGTTTTCTTCCTATACCGACCTCTTTTATGATAATCTGTAAAGCCTGAAAACGAACCTACTATAGTGCTTAGTAGAAAGAGTCTAGCGTTGATAAGTTAGATGTTGAATTAAAAATCTCCGCTGCAACTAAACCCTAACCCTAAACTCTTTGTCACAAATCCCTTTCCTAATTCTACTCCAGAAATAAAGAACAAGAAGAAAACCTTCACACTTCAGTATAGGCAGTGGGGTGGCTTCAACCATTGAAGAAAATTCGCCTTTCTCGAGAGAAGTATTTTTGTCTGATTTGACGCATCTTCTGAGTCAAATCATAAAAGTCCTGGGAGTCAGAGGGCAAGAAAGCCTCAAGTGGAGCAGTAGAGAGGTAGCACCAATAACAATTATGTAGTCCGGTTATCAAGGCGTTGACTATGATTTTTCGTTCTACTAAAAACCTTACTTAATATTTGCATTCATAGAATCCCTATCCTTCTTGTACCTTTTGAAATACTTCCAGGCTCTTCATTATGTACAATCTCTAATATTTCGAATCAATAATGACCATGAAGACTAGTCGTAACGGGAGATAGCAATAATAACTACGCTAAAGTGTTGTAGTAACAAGAAAACAATAGCTATTCTAAGTTCTGTAAATATCGCATTTCAACATCAGGGAGCTCTGCTTCATCATCGTCATCGTCATCGTCGTAGTAATAGTAGTAGAAGTCGAGTTGGCTGTTTGTTACTTGTAATTTTTATCGAATTTGAAGACTGGCCCAGCGGAATCTATATGTTGTCAGATACCTGAATATTGAAGGACATCGAGAAGTCTCACATTGCTTGGCCTTCATCAATGAGGGTATAAATGATCTGTTGTTTCATTTCCCCAGAGACTCTACCTCGGATCAGCCGCTTCTTTCGAATAGCCTCGTATACTTGCTCTTGGACATAATTTGCAATGTCCGCTGAGTTGTCGCTAGTCCTGATAAATATATTTGGAGAGTCTTCAAGCTGGCATACAATATCACCATCTTTGCGACTTGAAATAAGAACTCGAACAAGGCTCGCGGACTTGGTAATAATTGCATCACGACCAGGAACACATTCTGAAACAAGTATTAGCAGTGCTCTAGGCTCATTATAAGTCACACTGCTACCTTGATGCTTTCATAGTCCGCGAGTGAGAACATTTTGAGGATGAGAATGCTCTTGGAACACCATAATGTAAGTCTAGGTGTGGCAAGCATTCCCACCATAGGGAACAAAGTGCTAAGTGACTTGATCTAAGCAACAAAGACTCTATCTATGTATTAGTTCTTCCACTGATTCTGTGTGTATTGTGTGTTGTAGTCACTCCCGAACCTGAGATTAGGAAACCATTTTTCTCCAAATAACAAGATTGTCTAGTGTATCTTTCAGGGCTTGTTGTCATACAATCTTCATTGTATACCCATACTTATTGTCAAAAGTTAGAGATGACAAGCTTGGTATCTCCTTAATAGCTAGGCAAGCTTTTGCGAGGCTAGAACCTCTATTACATCTTAAATGCCCAACCCTGCAAAATTCAACATCCGATCCAGACTTCGGTTCCAGAAGAATGCCCTCCAAATCTGTATTCCAATCTTCACGGCGACTTCTTATACTGAAATGAAGTGCAAGGCAAGGAAGTAATACGTCCGTTGCCACATTTGCTCACCGGTATCCACGTCCATTATCATAATAGGAGCTTCTGAGATAGAAGTACCCGGAATGCTGACAATGTATTCAATACTCAAGCGTGACTGGCGACCACGGACCATTGAAATAGCGACTTCTGTAACTGGACCTCGTACACAGATATACCCATTGCTGACCTTTCCAGTCGGATCCACAGTCTCGAGCTCGACGTGGGATTCGATCAGTGAAGACACGTCATCTTCTGGCCTTAAGTAGTACTTATTCATTATGATTATCCCATCTATTGACGCCCAGGACCATGAGGGCGCTGTGTAGGTTTTGGGTCTACGTGAGTAACGCTCAGAAACAATTGTCCGTGCAGTCGGAGTTCGGTCGACTCTCCAGGAGAGCTGACATATGAAGTATCTCTTCCAAAGTCCAGCAATGTACTCGTCCTGTATAGTGCTTTGTATTTGTTTTGCTATTCCAGAGATAGCAATAAGTTTATCAGTTTCGAAGGATAGCATTGTTGTTGAATAGCGATTGACGAGCTTACCCCAGAGGTAGATAGCACCTACATTATTATTTTCGATTGCACTATCACCGCCTGGGACATATCTCGCACCCACGAGCATAGATTCTGCGCCCTTGAACGACTCGTAGATTGCATCGTCTTGGAAAGACTTTGTTGAATGAATCTCGCAAGCAATGCTATCATGGCATTCCCAAAAGATTTGCTCTTCAGCAAAGTGCACCATCCGGGGGCTTAGAAAATGCTCCTGTACAACCCAGCCTCTCTGAAGCAAAGGGCTGTCATCTATTCCAGAAGCCCAAAGCGAATGCCACACAAGAATTCGTTCTGTCTGATTGATGACGACGATACAGGGATTCACGAGCTCTGGCTCTCTCGAGTAGAATAGCCCACCGAAGCTGTTCTGAGACGCGGTCGCGCCAATGTTGCAGTGCGAGTTTTGATATACCTCACCCATAAGAGCTGCTTCTTGAACCCAATCATCGTCAGAATCTTGTATTATTGCCAAGGAATCGATCCAGATGTAATTTATCTTAAGATAGCGAGCAACTGCAATGGCGTCCACAAATGTTTTGGGTAATTCTTCCAGTAAAATGGATTTTAGAAAATGTTTGTATCTTTCTCGTGTTAGCTTAATGATACTGGCACCGCCCCAGCAATGGCTGAGAGTTGCATATGGCTCTTCAAGAGTGTGAGTCTTGCTCTCTATGAGTTTGACGTAGCCATCCACGGCGGTAGTCAAATCGAGCAATCGTGTTGGGTACCAATTCCGGTTTGTTGATTTCACCGGGCTACAATTTTGATGCGACTCGCAGCACTCCTTCAGCCACGTTTTTATCAACGGACCACAGGAAGTGATTTCTGTCGTCTTACTAGCAACGCCATTTTGTATCCATGCCGAACTATTTTTTGGCCAAAGTTCGAATATGGAAAGACATTCTATGCCTTTGAATGATTGTTGAAATAAAGGAGTATTCTGCACTTCCCCAGAGATGAGAAAATGCAGGTCGAGATAGTTGCGTTTCGACCAGTCTTGCACCTCATATTGGCACAGCGCTACCGTTAATGGCGACGGAAGCTCGGTTTCGATTTGTGAGATGCCCGAGCAGCAAATATGAAATCGGTTCAATAATTTGTGGCAGACATAACAGCCTTGCTGCTGTGATTGCTTCAGACTTGTGTAGGATGGTTGGTGTGGAATTGTGCCATAATCATAAGCCTCCTTTGCGTAAACCTCTGGTCCATAAACCGTCTGAAAGAAGTTTGTGCAGATTGTGCAAAGCATGGTTGCGCGTTCGAAATATGGGGAAGTATCAGGTTGATAGCTTAAAGAGATGTGCCAGATACAGATGTCATTCTAGAAGATATCTCATCAGGCTGGATATAGATAGAAAGGTATAGAAAGGTGAGACAAACGGCGCAAGTCGAAAGAGGAATCGCTTGAGGTGTGAGGTCCACTTCCACGGTGTGGCTATGATTTCGTCAACCGCCTTCTCCTATTGCACGAGGGATAAGGCTGAGTAAACTTGGAAGCCACGTGTAACCATACTTAAGCGTAGCTCAGTTTAAAGCAGCATCCATTTACGTACAAAGAGGGAAATGGAAAATACTCATGTCAGATCCCAATATTGAACTACATGCTATTGGTCAGTGGATTCACTATGTTTACTTAGAATATTCGGTTTGATATTACCAGGAGGATGTTATGCTTTGGCCTGTTTTTGATATAATCTATAGTAAGTGCTAGCTGTGTTATACTTAAAGTAGCTCTGTATTAAATCTTCAGCGAGACAATTGCTAGACAACCTGAAATACATTTCATAATAACCAGAACTAGATATGCCGAGAGCATTTAGTATACTCTAAAACTATTGAGAGATATGCCAGTGTGATACAATAAACTACTTCATTACCCAAATGAAATGGGGTGATTGAAAGCTAGAGAGTGGTAGAGTAATGTAAAATATCACAAAATCCATTTAGTTAAAGGTAATGATACTGTCAAGAGAATACACTGGACAAATTTGTATCAGAATAATGTTTTGATTACATATCTGAATTCCAAATTACAACCCGATACCAGTATATTCCTTCATTTCTTCCTCCCCTTACTCCTAATCCCCACTTCCTACATAAGATAACCAAACATCCCAAACTCCATCTCAAACCTTTTTAAGTTAAGCTATCGGTGTATCAAGGCAACCGAGTACCCACACGAATAGCGACCTCGACATCATACCAAGGACTCTCAATCTCCAAATCACCAACATCATCTCGAAGACCCCGAAGAATAACTGCTCTCATGTGGGGTTTTGTCGCCAGCCAATCAAGCCAGTACGAAATCACCTGCTCAATATCCTCGAGGGTTTCTCCAATTCCACCAGGGCGGTAGGGAATAAGAAGTGTATCATTAATATTTGCGACATCGGGATGGACCCTTCCCACATTGGTCTGTGTATAACAATCTCCATCGTCAATGAAATCGCTCTTAAAGTCTTTGATCTCAGTGCGGCAACTGGGACACTCGAATTTTATGCTTGCTTCTTCTCCACCTGCTCGTTCCCATTCTTTCATCCATTCTTCAATACATTCGTAATGGAAAACATGTTGACATGGATTAACTTGTGCCGGATGACTGGTTTCTGTGTAGGCTTCTAGGCAGATCGGGCATTTGTCAGTGTCTTGCCATGGACAGCTTGGCGGCATGGTGTTGCTCCATGAAGCAACAAATTCCTCCCATGTATCCCATGCGGAACGATTTCTTCGAGTGTTTGGGTTTGGTTGAGAACTACTTGTTGGTTCGGGTTCCATGTTGGTAGCCCCGACTTGATTTCGATCGGGTATTTGTTCGTATTCAAGATGGCAGTCGAGGCTGATATTAATCTCTTCGCCGTCATCAAAAGTTAATTCATGACGAATTTCGATGTTGGTGGGGACGAGGACGTTACGATTCCTGACGGCAATAAATGTTGAGTCGGAGTCCATAGTTGCGTAGCAGTAAAAGTCTGAGCGTAAAGATTTGGTAGTTGGTTAATTGTTCTGATCGAATTGATGCTGATCGTTCAAAAGCTTTAGCGTGAAGCTTAGAGTTGATAGCTAGGTTATACTTTTGGTGTGTTCGTGTTGTTAGTTTTGAAGTATTTGTGGTAAAATAAAAAGAGGAATTGAGAAATCTAGAGGGTTTTAATGTAGTCAAACTCAGTTCAATGGACAATTAGTGTAGCTATAGAAAAAGTTTCTTAGTTGAAGCAGCTCCGTTGAAAATTTTGTAGTGATTTCTACTTAGTTTTTAGACTAGAAAAGAAAAGAAATTGTCTAGATTAAGACGGTCTACACTAGTGTTGCGAAACCTTTTAGCTACCCAATACCATCAACCCTTAGTGCCCCAACTTACTAACTATTCTTCTCTACAGGAAAGGTTTAAAGTACTTAGTTCAACTTTCAATTCTAGTTTCAATCGAAGAATTCTAGAATGCCCTAAACGAGACACTTTGGCAAATCTACCGCACTTTGAACTATGGACAACTTCAAGTGAGTCAACTACAGAATAGATAGTCATAGATAGCTAGCTACCTTAGTAATATATTTTCATTTAGGTACCATAGTCTAATCCAACATGTAATTAATTATTATTCAATTAAAATAGCCCCTAAAAATCGTTTAACGTCTATCTTGTAACCTATGTAACCCTACATTAATCTAGTAGAGACACATTATCCAGCAAAGAAGACTACAAGTGAGAGCGTAAGGTTATTTTTCTTTGGAATCAAAGATAGTTACGGTAACTGAATTACTCGTATAACTAAGGTTGAAATTTGCAACTCACTTCACTTAGATCAATTATTTAATGTACACATTCTTACCATTCTTACCATTCTACTAGCCTGTTCACCAAGCTCTAAATATAGAGCCATAATTAGCCTCAAAGTAATCTGTATAAGCGAAGCCTGAAAATAAGCTACAAATTCAATTTCACTTACTTTCACAGTTGAGTCCGTAGTGATATACCAGGAGTAACTTAGCTTCTAACGTCTCTAACAATTTAACCAGAACCAGTACTAAGAATTTTGATTCCAGTGCAACACCCTACACACCTTACACTCTACACTCTACACCCTACCTAACAACAGCCATCAAAAACCCTTCCCTCGACTGCTCACTAACCATCTGCAAAACCACAGCATCAACTCTCTGATCCCTCCCAACATTCTCAATACAAAACCTAGCCCCCCCCTAACATGATCCGCTGCCATCCGAGTCTCCCCACTAACCAACTCCCCACCAACAACCATATTATCAACCATAACACAAGCACCACTCCCTCCAAGTTTAACCGCAAGATCAAAATAAGTCCAATTATTCAACTTATCAGCATCGATAAACGTTAATCCAAACCTAGGTCTCTTTCCCGCTTCTACCTCTTCAAGTAACTTCGACATAACTTCCGTCGCAGGTCCTTCAATAACAGTAACCCTATCACTAACCCCCGCATTCTCAATATTCTCCCTCGCTACCTTAGCGTTCAACGGATTAATCTCCACACTGGTGATATGAATTCCTGGATTCTCTGTCGCGATGAAAATCGGTGTGTAGGCTCCTAATGTTCCTATCTCGAGAACGTGTTGTACTTTGCTCGCTTTGCAATGGAGAGCGATGAATTTACTCTGTACCGGACAGGTTTGAATTGGTGGGAGACCCTTTTCTATTGAGTTTGATACGGCGTATTGGAGCGCTTTGGTGTTGGGTTTTGAGGGTGGGTGGAGGTGGGAGAGCGTGTATTCGTCCACGGCTACCCAGGAAGGGTCTGGCATTCGACGGTTTCCCCAGGAGATTGCTGGGATTGACATCTTTCTTTTGTTTTCCGATCTTGGATGGAATGATGGAAATTTATAAAGTAGATGTTGTTTACTAGAAAAGAGATTCGTTTCTTAGAGAGATTGAACTGGAATATTGATTTATTCTGAGAGGGAAATTGGGGAGCAAGAGGTTGATTTTGACTATGTATATAAAGAATCCCAACGGCGAAAACAACTCCGTTATCCGATATTAAGTACCACTTATTTCTGGGAGGTACAATATCGTCCGAAAAGTGCTAAGTTTCATCAAGTAAGGCCCAATGATGCATTGAGATATCTTTGCTTGATGCTCGCTTAGATCTAGTCAGACGACAAGCGGCGCCAAGTGATCCGAAGACCGACTCAACCTCTTAATCTTCTGGTGATATGATGTGGTCCCGAACACATAAGCAGTTCTACAGATCTATTATACAACCTAAACCTTTTTTGTTGATACGTTTGATGAGGTAACTTGTCTGAGTTGTTTCGTTTTGTATGTGAGAGCCTGGAGTTACGCATCGTTTATTTGGTACGGATACCGAGTTCGGACTGCAAGTAATGATAACTAGAATCCTCGCTTGTGAGCCTAGTCCTCATGCTTCTTTTGTACTATTTAACACTATGAGAGGGGGATCTGTGTACTTTGACTTGGAGCAAACGCATCTGAAATAGTTGTGCTCTCTAAACTAAAAGTGCTTTTATTTTGTTTGAATGTAACCAAATTAGGGACCTCATACCAAGTAATCCCAATACAACTAGTCGATTAATCCATCAATATGTACAGCTCTGCTCAACCCAGTACAACTATACCTAACATCTTGACTCTATTTTACCATAGTCGCTACCAGAGTATAGAATTAAGAAAGGGACTCTGCTACCAACAAACAAACTATACAAAAAAGTATAAATTCTACCACCATCCATCCAAAAACTAAATAAATCAACATAAAAATGCCACCCTAACAATTTTCCTTCCTTTCTTTTTTAAAGATACGTATAACCTATAACCTATTACCTGTAACCATACAAGAACAAATCCCACGATCCCACTACCTTTCAAGTCCAACTTAATCCAAAACCCAATCCAAACCCTCAACTCAAGACAACCCCATTCTCAAACCCACCCCCTTCCTATCTACCCAACCTTCCTCTCCCCTTCCCCCTCCTCCATCCTAGCCACCTCAGCACTACCACCACCACCACCACCACGACGTTCTCCCCCCTCGTCAACATCACCATCACCATCACCACCAACATCAACAAACAACCCCTCCACCTCCTCCAAACTCAACCCCTTAGTCTCAACAAAAACAAACCAAACAAAAACCGCCTGCAAAACATCCCAAACAGCCACAACCAAGTAATAAATCCACGCCTTCCTCATAGCATAAGGAGTCCAATAAGCGGCAGCAAACCCAGCAGTCTGAGCCACGAAACTATTGAGACCTAGACCATTAGCTCTAAGGGAGTAGGAACATACTTCGGTCGGGTAGACGTAACCTAGAGGTGTGAGAGCCATATTGTATGCTGCGTTGAAGACGAATGTTATGAAGACTATTGCTCCGGAGGAGGCGGGCGTGAAGGATTCTTTACCGCTTGTGTAGTGTTTTGTTAGGAGGCCTTGGATTAACATGCAGATTGCCATGCCGATGTTGCTACCCACTATTTGTGATTGGTGTTAGTAGACGGACTGACAAAAGTTGTAAATGGAAAGTAGCAAGGTGGACGTTTGTACAAGTACTTACAAAAGATAGGTCGCCTACCCATTCTATTGGATAAGAAACTCGAGAAAACAGCGACCACATATCCCCAAAATGCAAGGCCAATGTTGACTGCTAGTTGAGTCGAGACACCAGTGATACTGGCAGCAATCAAGATATCCCCTAGGTAATAGGCAACAATATTGTTTCCACTCCAATATGTCATGATTCCTAATGCAGCACAAATAATACCCCTTTTCCGATTTTGAGGTGTTCGAAGGAACTCCTTCCACCCCAGAGATTGAGTCTCTCGCTCTATTCTTAAAGCTTCTACAATCCCTTGGTATTCTAATGCCACGACAGGTGATTCGGAATCACCGTTGCCATGGTACTTCACCAGTATTGCCAGAGCTTCTGGGGCTCTGTCATGGTAGACTAGCCAGCGAGGAGATTCTGGAACTAGGTGGGATGAATGCGAAACAGAGAATCGAGGGGAGGAGTTGCAGTAAGGACGGGAGGCGCCACGTCCAATTTGAAGCACCGGAATCGATGTACTGTGAGCCGTAAGTTACAAAGGAGGCGACAATGCTACCGAGGTACCACGATGCAGCGCCAAAACCGACCATCAAAACTCGGTAGGCTGGGTGCATTACTTCGGACAGGTAGCTATAATGTTACGTCCATTGTAAGCCCTTGCTTCATCTTGAATCTGGACATGAAGAAAAGGTCAACTTTACGTTGGAGCTACAACATATCCCGTATTAATAGCCATGCCGATGACAAACCGTGCAATCATGAACATGGATTCGTGAAACAGCAGCAGCTTGAAGTAGAGCACCCAAGACTCCCAAAGAAGCTGCAATTCGAAGGCCCCATTTTCGACCCCAATGGTTGGCAAGGTATGTGGCAAATGGAGTTGAGCAGAGTGTCCCAAGGTAGATTACAGATACATTAAGGGCGTAGAGCGGACTTGTCGTTGTCAAGTTGAAGTAGCTGATATATGCTGGAAGAAGGTTGATGCCATTCTAGAAGATTATGAGCGAAACGAGGGCGCTGCAAGAAAATGAAGTGTGAGAGACTCACCATCATCGCTTGGGCGTATCCCTGCAAAAGAGCACTGATTGCAGAGACGCAAAGCACGTAGACGACGATTTTCTTGCCGTTGGCATCGAGGTTAGGATGAGAAGTCATTGACCCCGAGATGCTAATAAAAAGTCGACTATATGAAAAACACCGCCGTAAGCAACAACCCACAGAAATTTATACTCGAGTCTAACAACGTTCTTGTGTTTGGAGGCCATCATTGTATTACCCGAGAGACCGTTGAGGATCATCAATGACGTTCAGGTCCTGTCTGAGAAGCCGGGGCTCCTTTGAGTCAGAACTCGAGATAGTGCCATCGCTTGTGTGATCCGCCCCCCTTTTTGTGAGTTGTCACGTTCTGACATATCCGGAAGTCATGCAAGATGCCGATGATATACCTCATGACAGATGCGAAAGTGACCTTGTCCTGCGTAAGTATTAAGATAAGATTATTCATCCAAGAAGGATTGGGTATAGGTGGGCCTAAGTGAGTTTTTGACTTTGGCCCTGGCAGCTGTCGTATTTTAAAGAGGCACAGCATTGGAAATACTTCAGACTTGCATAAGGGACGGATTGAGAGGTTCACTCTATGTATGATGGAGATGGATAGAAACCTACAACGAGTAAGTCGGAGTATTTTCGAAATGGAATAGCACATGTCGGCCTAGAAATCTACTACCTCATAGGTAAGGTCTTGATCCTGACGAAGAAACATCGCAGACTAGTCACTTAGAAGTAGATTTGGTAGAAACATGTATGATGCCAACTAGAAAGGGCTGAATATGAGGACTCTGAAACTGGCTAAGTCCCCGCCACAACACAAGGTAAGTATCCTTAACGACTAAGTATCTTGGAAGGCGGAGCTTGTAATTCATAGGCTGATACCGAAAGATTGTGATCACTTCGGGAGCAACAAGATCCGCATCTATGTGCTGGCAATGAGGATCTTTGTCTGTCCTCAGCCGCCTGAATTCAATAAAATCAATGGAGCTCAAACAGCCGCACTTGCTAAAATACCACTATGAGCCCCTTCATCCTTGATGGAACACGCGGAAGCGGCACTTTATTCACGTGCAGTGGTACATGGACGATGTGCAAGTGACAGGAAAATGAAGCGGATGGACAATGGATCACGTTGAAGACTTGATAAGCCTCGAACAGGCGTGAGAGCAACGTGGATCCTGTGTAGTTCTAAGGGACAATGATAGGATATTTCATTCGTAGTGAGCCTGGCTAGTACAAGGGAGATCGTGATACAAGTAACTAAGGCTCAGCATCATCTACATTCGAGGATCATCAGACAATTGGTAGCGAGCCCTTGGCTGGAACCGTACCATATGCTCAACACATGTAGTCCTACCTGTCCCATGTGTAGATCTGTGCATGGCATAAAAGAGTCTTACAAGGCGGGCGTAGTCAGGCGGATGCGTGGCCTCACGAACCTTGGCTGTGTGTTCATGGGGTAGTACTCCCGGCAGTGAAAATGTGGCTGATCTTGAGATTCGATCACCTTCTTGGGGTCAAAGGCAGCTGCTGTAAGGAATGGTAAGTAATAATTGCAGTAGGAGATGAGAGCGTAGGTATAGTTGACTTACTTTAATCGCAATGTTTGACCATTTATTAAGGTCTTGAGATGCCATCACTCCTTGGCTGATACTGGCAACTTCATTGAAGCCTCATACAACCAGAATACTTAGGCTAACTATCATGAAAACTTTTTGTGTCCATTTTGTAACCCGAAGGCCCTTGAGGCCATGATTATGCAGAAATGGACGGAGGTAGTGCAAAACAAGCGAGTGTGTGAAGATTGTGAACACGAACTCATTAAACACCTTGTGGCGATTTTGCTCTTATAATATCACAACGACGCCTAGTCTTCTGAACCTCCGGTAAGGGCCAGGTGGTCCGCCTTCAACGTGGCCGGGTCGTACGTCTCGAAATAAAAGGCCCAAGTACTTTGGCTGTTGATTAAAGTATTATCCCGACTTGACTGTAATCCCACATGTTGCACAAGTTGAGGTGCTAGAGCGTATCTTTTCATGCCCGTTTCATCAGCATAGTTCTCGATCATGGTATCCGTTTGTCCTGTCCCTATGCCTCTAAGATAAGTCCTTAAACCATCCACTTGCGAGCGGGGAAAGACCAGCGCTTGGGTGCAACAGCCGTATTTATCTTGCTCGAAAACACCTTGCAGTGGGGGAAAAGAGAGTATTTTCCGATCATAAAGAGTAGAGTGATGAATGAGGGCACAGAAAACACGCAAATAATAACAAGAGCCCAATTGTCGAGATGGCGGCGAACAGGAGATGACAAAGCTCGGATGAGAACCAGAAGGGTAAACGATGCAAGAGATGCCAGGCCGAACGTTAGGGGCATATTCGCGTACCAGAAATCCGTATCTTGCCAGGACATAGATGTCTCGGTGTAAAAGAGACGTAGATATATCCAGTTCCGTAAGTCTTCATGGGATCTTGCCTCCACATCCAACAGCGCTTGCCGTGTCTTGGCCATCCAACCTTCTGCTATTATGATATCGTCTTCGAACATGGCTATATAAGGAGCCCCAGTTGCGTAACAACGATCTAAAGAATATGTGTAGTCGCTGAGAAATGAATTAGGATAATTCTTGCCATTGGATAATGGATACTCACAACACTCCCTTCTCATAGAAATTCCGCGTCTCTTCCAACTTTCTCAGATGTTCCATAAGCTCAGTTTTACCATCAATATTATACCCTTTAGCATTATCTACCAATGACTCAAGCCAACTCTGTCCGTACGTTGGGTGTATGCTTGGATCAGTGTTCGCAAATAGCACATCCACGTAAAGATTACTCCTCTCCTCATCTGTCAAGCCCTCTAACAAGCTCCCAATCGCCGCTTCCACATACTGTATATCCCTCTTCACCGTGACGAAGGCAGCGCAGATCTCCGGCGGAGTTGCCAATGTGTGCTGCGTGCCATTTATCCTCGAGGGTTCGGTCGCGATGAAGTCCAGAGCCTGTTGTTCGCGGTACTACTTCGAGTACTTGAGGTCGTAGACGTGATCCGACTTGAAGAACGCCGAGTGTGGATCTCGCCAGTATTGGTACCGGCAGTATTGGAAGGCAAATAGCCAGAGCGCTATGGAGAGAACGAGCACACGACCGCCGGGCGACGTGAGAGCACGAAGGACGAGGGTCGGGAGATGCGAAAGATGGGCGCGCATTTTCGAGTCTGGTGCGCAAAGTAGGTCGAGCAGATTATTCATGGGCGATGTGAAGTCATTTTTGTGTATCTTGTAAACGTATAGCTCTCATAATCCTGCTTACATCGGCGACGACAGGAGAGACAACGCAGAGAAAACCTTCACTTAACTTTTAGAATGGACTCAGGTAGCCATTCCTGAGCTTCAGAACAAGCGTCGCCAAGCATCTGCGCCGTAATGCACCTCAGGCCCGGTGAGGCTAGAGGCCCCCCCAGACGAAATGCGGCACAGCGGTAATCTTAGACTTACGTACAGTACAGTACGTGAGAGCGAGAGACCTGCAACTCGAACATCGCTTTCGGATTCTGCTGTACACACTTGTAGTACAAGAAAGGATAGCATCGCGTTGTTGTTGGTGGCCTGTGTGAGGTGAATTTGAACATGGCTGAAGTTCAGGTTGTTTTGACGATATACAAAGTTAGACTTTGAGAAAGATGGGTCATCTCAGTTGACGGTCACGTGCCACTGTTTAACCAAAAGGTGCCCCCTTTTCGAAGCGAGTTACTTATTAACAGCATTTCTATCTTTTAACCAGATCTCCTCAGGATAATCTCCCAACTACCCAAGTACCTCACGACTCAATATCAGTAAATTTAAACGTCATCAGCAATCCAGATTCTCCAGATCCTCACGGTGTGCCTTAACCCTGCAATCGCTAAGGTATTCTAAAACCTCTTCGCATAAGCAAAACGACTCTTAGGTCACAGCAAATACAGACAACGAGCTTAGTTAAAGTAACAAGATAGTTTAAGAATAAAGAAATTAGTTTTTTTTTTTCTTCAGCTAAATATCGATGAACAGAACTTGAGCACCGCTAAGGAAAAGCTAGCAATTAGTAGATTATTATTCAATACTCCAACGGCTAGATGGTAAACTAATAACAGAGTGATAAGTACTGTAGCAATAGCTGTCAATCTATAGCTTCGCGACCAACTAAATACAGCTTGATATCCATTTACAGCGTATACAGGCTTCATTTTCTTAGCTGGTTGTATATACAAGACGAAGCTAACTTCTAAGTAGCAGAAAATCTATGTAATAAAGCTTATCCCGGATAATCGTCTTCGCTGTGTGGTTTCGACTGCACTTAATTAGTTACACTCTCACTGTAAAAAAAGATGAAGGACATAAAATAGATATAAGACTATTATTGGATGCAAAATAGTTAGACAACGAATTCCACAGAAAATCCAAGTTGTAATACAGCGGCAGCCGCTTTTCTCGTTGAGTAGCTCGATCCACCATCACAGCAGCATTCCCAACTACACAGCGGCATTCCCAACTACACAGCGGCATTCCCAACTAGCTCTGTGCTAATATAGGGAGTTTGCTGACATGCATAAAAAATCCCCATTATTTATTGGAGAAAGAATCCTATGTATAAGATGGCAGAGCTTCACCACTTTGAAGTTACTTCAAATATGACGTTGAGTGGCTGCGGTACTGGATCTAACCAAATGGAGATCGGGTTCGGATTTCAAGCCATGTTTGCTCTAAGCGACCTTACCTAGTAGTCCCCGCATTTAAGCATGTGTTCCTCTACAGATTCGATATGCTCATAGATAATATATAAAGCCTAACTTTTTCTACATTTCAAGCCAGTATTCTTTTCTAAATCTCAATGCACATCTTCTTCTTCTGATATAAAATCGATTTCAAAACTCCAGTCACTAAAATAAGCAAGATAACAAGCATTCAAAACGTCGAAAATCATCCGATATATCACCACAAAAATGGCAACCATGAAAGCCGTAGTAATCCATGAAGCCGGCAGTCCCGAAGTTCTCAAATTAGAACAACTCCCCATCCCAAATCCCAAACAAGGCCAAGTTCTCATCAAAATCAAAGCCTTCGGTCTCAACCGTTCAGAACTGTTCACTCGCCAAGGCCATTCACCCAATGTTCATTTCCCACGAGTCTTAGGTATCGAAGCTACAGGAATCGTTGATTCATGTCCTGGAAGCGAGTTTACTAAAGGTGCCATTGTGGCCACGGCTATGGGTGGTCTTGGAAGAGATTTTGATGGCGGGTATGCTGAGTTTACTTGTGTGCCGGTAAAGAATGTGCAGGAGATTAAAACGGAAGTACCCTGGGATGTATTGGGTGCTGTTCCCGAGATGTTGCAGACTGCTTGGGGAAGCATGTTCAAGTCTTTGCAGTTGAAGAGTGGTGAGAGATTGCTGGTCAGAGGTGGGACTACGAGTGTTGGGTTGGCAGCTGCAGCTATTGCAAAGAATCATGGTGTTTATGTTGCGAGTACTACGCGGAGATCCGATAGAGAGACGATGTTGAAGGATAGTGGTGTTGATGAGGTATTGATTGATGATGGAGCCATCGCAAAGCAACTTGAAGGAAAAGAGAAATTCCACAGGGTTCTCGAACTTGTTGGGACTACGACCCTCAAAGATTCTCTTTTGTGTGCTAAGGAGGGTGGAAGTGTGTTTGTATGACTGGAATCGTTGGGAATTCTTGGACTTTCAAAGACTTCAGTCCTATGGAGTCAATCCCCACAAGTGTCAATCTGACATGCTACTCTGGTGGCCCTCAGGACTTTATTGCTACCCCATTAAAGGAATTGGTGAAGCAAATTAAGGATGGGACGATGAAAATTCAGGTTGGTAAGGTCTTCAAGATTGATGAGATTGTTGAAGCACACCGGTGTATGGAAGAGAATAAGGCTGGTGGCAAAATTGTTGTCTTGACTTGATTTAAACTTTTTTTTAATATTTTATGTTTCAGTTACTGAGTACACAGTCACCGAGTAAAACCTTCATTTCATAGTATTATCAATGTAAACCATCACTAGAGCAATGATTTCTCCTCACTTCTTCAACCACCTATCCAGTATTTTCCCAACCAAAATTCAAAGCAATATTAACCCACCTAGGTATCTAGATCCCAGTCTTCAACCATATCTCTTTAAGCTCAATTAGAATATTCTCCCTTTTGGACCCATACTTCTCTTCATATCTTCCAAGAAAGAATATCGATTTCCATCTATCCTGACGATTGCTCAACTAAATAATTACCTCAGCAATTCTCATAAACAAAAGTCCTCTACATATTACTAAAACCTACCGCCTCATACTCTTACACAGACATTATAGATACTCCGACACTTTCCACTACTAGTAACTGTAAGATACTTGTCTATTTTCGTAAAGAAGACAGAGAGAGAGAGAGAGCATGGTCTGGTCAAACGGTACCTACGAATACATGTTGAAGGGGGAGTTGCCAGATCTGCCAGAAGGGCATAAGTTTTTCATCGTACAAGTATTTCATCCAGGCAGAGGATAACTCCTTATAATTGGATAATTATCCTGCCTTTTGGATGACAACAGTAATTACAGTGACAAGCGTTATACATGTTTTTATTTGTGATTAAAACTGTTGCGGGGTTAGATCTCTAACTTAACGGTAAGAGGATGGAAAATCGACGCAGTATAGTAGATGGGAAAGAAGGTACACAATAACCTCAAAATGTGATATTGCTTATATGATGTTATGCAGCTGCCGTATTGTCGAAGGAAGGTATTCTCAACGGAGCTGCATCTATGAGTAGAGAATAGAAAGGCAAACTCTCATATAGGTAGACTCATCTGATATTAACGGGCTAGAATGTGAGAGTGTTACCTTACCGTGTCTACAAAAATATTCAGCATGGTTCAAACTTATGTTCAAACCCAATATATCATACAGAGATGACAATTCTTAGAGGCGGGTCCTAAGCGAGCTGTGTGAAAGAGAGCCTGAAAGTAAGAAGTAGTGCACCTACAACAAGAGACGTTCAAACTTGATAGGCGAATTAATGATCTTGAGTTTGGGATGTAAGACCTTTGAGAAGGTATAAGTAAGCATCTGTTTCTGGTTCAGAAACTAAATTTCAAGATACGGAGAAAGAATGAAGCAATCTGAAACTACACAAGAAAGAAATGGTGCTTGTGACATTGACACAAGAGCATTCTGCAAAGAAAGATTGCACTGACACAAACCTAACTATATAGACTCTTTGTTTTTGTTTCAGCTTTTGTATTGCCTGCTAGTAACGAGCTTATCTGCGGCGTTTTAGCTTTATTTGTGTGACCCATGTTTCTTTTGATCTTTCTAATCTTTCTTTGAAAATACTAAGTGCCGTTTCCTGAAACCCCAGTTGATCTGAATCTTCACTTTTCTCTTCTGTTCTTTGTGTAGGTTGTGCTAATCTCTAGTATGTATCCACCACACGTAAGAGAATCTGCAACATCCCAAAACCAAGGCCAAAAGCCGCACTCGCAAACAGAAGAAGCCATATCCCACAAAGAAGCCAACACCGCTCTTTTCTCCATCTATAGCATATTTAACTATAATATCTCAACGCCTTCCTCAACCTCATCCACCAATACTATCAACCCCACCCCCCAAAACATTCATCATGGCAGCCAACATCATCGCCATCTACGACATCGTCTGGACATACGGCAACGAACAACACAAACCACAAGGCACCATAACAATCACAGCCCAAACACAAAAAAGCGCCACAACTTCTCCAATCCCTCCAAGTCAACATCCCCAACTTCTAGACGAAGAAATCATCAAAAAGAACTCAGAGATCCAAGATATCGATTATCGAACTTATTGTCTGATCAGAGAGTTCCAAAAATCAATCAAGCAGGCAGAGATGAAGTTCAAAGAAGTACAACAGGCGCTTGAGGGTACGGGGACGAAGTTTCCAGTAGCAGCGGAGGTTATGGCAAGGATGCGGAGTTTTGCTTCGGAGTTGTTATCTCCTTCTCGAAGAGATCTAGATGAAGATGAAGATGGGAATGATTCGGAGGAAGGAAATATTGTGGATGAAATTGACTTCATAGAGGACGATGGAAACAATGCCAAGGAAGATGTGGACAATGAGGAAATTATATACCAAGCAGTACTCAAATACTCCAACATCTCCGCGAAATTCGCTTGCGAACCAACAGACTCCAGCAACCACACCTTCAAAAACTTCAACAAAATCAACGAATTCACCATTCTAAAAGATACCACCATCATTCCCAAGAGCTCTTTTCTAACACAAATAACATCAATGAACATCGCAAAAGACACCAACGACTTCCTCTTCCTTAAATTCATCATCTTCCAGAGAGACACGGGAATGGGAAGCGACAATGATGATTCACCGATCATCGGGTTTGCGAAACGAAGACCCTTTTTGAATAGTCCAAGTGTTACGGATGCGGAGATTGATGGGATTTTAGAGGAGGAGGAGGAGGGATATGCGTGTACGTTGCAGGAGGATGTTGATAAGCAGGTTGGGGATGATACGTTTGAGTTGAGTTCGGAGGATTTACTTGAGAATGTAGATGGTGATCTGTTTAGTGATGGGGGAAAGGAGGAAGGGAAGGAGTATCAAAGAAAGGAGATACTGGTCCCTTTGGTTCATCGGACTAAGGATCGGTTTTTGTTGGATGAGGATGACTTGATTGAGGATGAGTTCTCGGATTTTGGTATCGAGGATGGGGAGGAGGAGGTTCGGGGAGATGAAGAGGTGCAGAATGAAAATAACGAGAAGGAGAAGGAGGAGGAGGAGGAGCATAAGAAGTAAATGGCCTATAAATCAGGATAAGCTTGATACTTTCATGTAGACTTTGAGATAGATAAAGTTAGTTTCATAGATATTTAGCCTGTGTACTTTGTAGTACTCGCTTAGCTAGGGTTTCAATAGGTACGCAGTAATGTTGTTCTTTCAGAGCATATAAAGTTTATGATTTCAATAAAGCACTCTAACATTTATATTTCCTAGCTCTTCTATAGTAATAAAATATATTTTGTTGACTAAGGTAGGTAGAGATTGTTAAAAGTCTACTCCGTAAGCGAGTACAGACAATCCTCTCCACCAGCCAAGTTCCGACACAACTCGTCATAAGTCAGTCAGTCCTCGTTCCATTCAGACATAGGAGTAAGGCCTCACCTTTCCGTCCGAAAACCTTCAAGTAAATGAAGCAAGCAAACAAGGTTACACACTCCTTAGTACTCCCCATAACACACTCTAAGAAAATCTATAAGACTAACTGACTTCTCTCGCCAATATAGCTCCCATTCAGAAAACAACTCCACATCACACAACCAACTAAACAACCAACCACTAATTGAAACCAACCTCATAAGATATCTACTCATATCCAGCAGTCCCAATCAGCATTTACCGCCGAGGTAGCCCGTTCCCGTCAATGCTCTCGATAAACTCGAAGGCAAAACGAAATGATATCCAATATCCAAAAAACAAAAAAAAAAAAAAAAAAATTTGTCTTAATCTAGCATAATTTAGCATTAATGTGACAATTTATCACCATTTGACAATAGAAAAAGTTGACCAGCTAATACCTAATGCCTAATGCCTAATACCCCTTCGTTGGAATGCTGTTATTTGCGTACTACTACGATCAAAGTAGGTGTCCTATGCGGCGAATATGGTGTATGTATGTATGTATGTATGTATGTATGGTCCAGTTGTAGAACGTTTCTAGTGTCTTCAGGCAAGTACTCGTACTGTGTTAATAGGTGAGAGCTTTCTTGACCACTTCCTCACATCGAAGATAAATCACATCAACAAGAATACCACTGGAGATTTCATTCTTAGAGAATCTTTAATTTCTTCTGTCTTTCTTTCATTTTCCTTTCGTCAATTCTCTCTAACTATTGGTATCAATCAATCAAAATCGACCCCAAACCCCCGCGCCAAAGCAATGCAATGCAGATGCAAAATGCAAATGTCACACCCATCTTTCCGGTGTTGTTTGTTTGTTCCCAACCCAAATGAATCCAATCCATGGTGTAATGAAGAGATATCCACTTGAGATCCACCCTACCAACCAACCAACCAACCATGCAGTGGTAATATACACCCTCCTCAGCAGCGGTAGAAAACGCTGCTATTTAAAGCAAAACTCGCAAATATGCAACTTGAAAAAAGAACGAGGTACTTTTCCTTCGCAGAAGAGAAAAAATTAGAGAATTTACATCATGGTATCCCACCATCTCTTCCACGCAGGCCAAGCAGCCTTCATCGCACGCTCATCATCTAATTCCTGTCTCAAAGCAACGAAATCGACATCTCTGCGTCCAGCATCGACATCAATTTCCTCAAGCTTGACGCCGACCTTGATAGTCTTCTCGTAGCCGAGCTTGTAGACAACGAAGAAAAGAATCACAACTGGAACAGCAAGGTAAGATTCGAAGAAGCTTTGAACACCACCGGTGGGAGTACCGCCAATGGGGAAAAGGGCAACGTAGAATTGGGCAACGAGACACATGATGTTGAGGAAGAGACCGATCCAGGATCCGACAACACCAAACATGGCGGCGAATGGGAGATCATGGGTTGTGCGTCCATTGGCAGCCCAGACCTTGCGGAATCGGATGTGTGCATAGCAGACAGATCCCCAGGTGAAGAAGTTGGAGAGACCGGAGATGGAAAGAAGCCAGGTGAAGATGACGTCTCCTTGTGGTGCGATATTAATGTAAGCGAGGAGTCCGAAGGCGAGAGCAACGACGAGGGCCCAGTATGGACGACCTTTCTTGTCCACTTTGCCGAGGAACGCTGGGCCCATTCCCTTTCTGGAGAGAGCTTGCATGGTACGGGTGGAACCGAAGGTAGATGAGTTGGCGACTGAGATAACGGACATGGTGATGACGGCGTTGAAGATGGAAGGGAGGGCTTTGATGTTGGCGAGACGGAAAGCAAGTACGAATGGAGAGTACTTGGTGTTGGCACCTGATGCTGAAGACAAATCTGGGTTGTTCGATGGAACAATAAGACCGAGCAGGAAGAGCGAGATGACGTAGAAAAGGGAGATACGCCAGAAGACTTGCTTAGTGGCTTTGGGAATAGACTTGCGTGGGTTTGCGGCCTCAGCTGCAGCGAGTCCAACAAGTTCGGTTCCACCGAAGGCAAAAGAGGCATTGACGAACACTGCACAAAATCCTTTAAACCCATTCTTCGTTGCGCCTGGATTGTGCCAGTACTTGGCACCAATGTATCCTCGGGTATCGGTTGGGACACCGCCACAGTCGATGATGATGCCCAAGAAAATGAAACCAATGATAGCAATGACCTTGATCAAACCGAGAACAAACTCAGCCTCACCATAACCTTTCACACCAAAGTAGTTGATGGCAACGACGATGACAAGGAATATGGTAATCCATACTCCAACGTTAATTGGGTGCTCCATGTTGTCGGTCCAGAATGCAATAGTGATACCAGCTGCAGTTAACTCGAAGGGAAGAATGACAAGCCAGTTCAAGACATAGTTCCAACCCATAGCAAAGCCCCAGGCTGGATCAATGAAACGAACCGAGTAATCGAAGAAGGAACCAGCGACGGGGTACAACGCTGAGAATGTAAATTAGTAGCAATTCTTATTATAGCATTTAGGACTGATGGGACTTACCAGCAAGCTCTCCCATAGCGTTAACAGTGAGCAGTAACATAACACCGATGATTAGATAGTCGATGATCAGGAACAATGGACCACCAGCATTGAGAGAAGATCCGGAAGAGACGAAAAGACCAGCACCGATTGAACCACCAATGGCAATCATCTGCATGTGTCTACCCTTCAGATTCCTCTTCAACTGATTCTGCTCGCCGACCTCAACATCAGTGCCGGTGGTATGGACGGGCGCCGACGCCTCGGTGTCGCCATACTTCTTCTCATTTGAATCTGTTTCACTGGAACCCATCTTGTCGACGTGGTTGAAGCTGAAATGCCTCAAGACAAGTGTATTGACGAGGGATGGAGGGCGGGGAGAGGTGGAAGAGAGCGTGGAGGGAGTCGCGCAGTAAATGAACCTGATCGGTCTAGGTGAATGCGAGGGGAGTCGCTAGTTATAGATCAACAGTCCCGTACCGCAACTCGAGAAATCGAAATCGAAGCGACCATAATAATGCGTCTCCCCCAACCCCAACCACCTGCCTTTCACTGTCTAGTGTCGCCTTGGTACAGAACAATGATCTTCCCATTCCCGGGCCTTACAGCCATGGGGGGGGAGGGATAACGCCCGTTACACAATCATACACATACACTTAATACGTTATTATCTTTCTACGGCACTTCCATGCTAAACCCTTTGAAGTCATCACACCAGACTCCCCCACCGAATAACCTCAGAGAAAGCTCGGTATCCCCGAGCTACGCCGTAAGTAGGACCCTGCGACGACGCACCGAAGCAGCAACAGCAACGCCCCTGAGAGTTCTCCATCAAATAATGATTGATTGATTGATCGTGGTGCGAAGGGGGGGATACCGTACGACACAGGCTATGGTGAGCCCCTACCGCAGTAATAATCGTGATAAGGGTAAGGACTTCACGTCACGATCTACCGGCCTCGACGAATCGGCGGCTCTTCAGGATAGAGGGGGTAAATAAGTTTAGTCAAGAAGAGCCAATCACTCTGCCAAATCTCACTCAATCTCTAAGCGGAGACTTTTATGTCCAGGGTTTCTCGCATCCTGGGCTGCCGATCACCTTTTGGTACTGGGAATAAGCAGCCACAAGCGCAGCAAGCCAGCAGGGAAACTTAACAGGGCTATCCGGAGTTCAGGGATCAGATCGGAGCATCCCACCAGCCTCTGCCTGCTTCAGTCTGTGAATTTGATGAAGTTACGTATTAGGCGAGATTTGACAAGCTGACATTGGTTTCGCTGCTTGCCCCAAGAGGGTCCGGCGGGTGTTAGAGGAAGAAGGTTATGGAGAAGAATGGAGAACAAAAGATAAGGACTTGGACGCTGACAGGTTCACGATCTGGAGGGGAACCCGTCGAGAAGGAAAAGATGGGACTGAGTGGATGCGGGAGGCGTGGAGGAAGAGAAAGCTAATACCTGCTAAATATCGGGGCTTCCAGACTCGGGTACGGAGTTGCTTGAGCCTGAGCACAAGCCCATTGTTGTGCTGGACTGGACCTCAAAAGGCCATCACCACTACTGTACTAACACTAACTCTACGGGACAAGTCGCCTACAAGAGTACCAAGCTTCTTGAGCACTGAAAGATCCAAGATCCTGGAATGACAGCTGGGAAGAACCGCAGATGGAGGCTCTGCTCTCCACGGCAAAACTTACTACTACTACCGGTAGAAAGAAGGACGACAATGTTTTTAAAGAGAAGAGAAAAGAGAAACAAAAAGTCCAAGTCACCAGCACCATGCGGATTACGCCAGCAACATTGAAACAGGAGCATGTGCCACTGGGCTGCAGTAGAACTACCGCCGCCGCCGGGTACTAATCCGCATCCGATCCTGGTGTACCTCCGGGCCTTGTATGGGACCCAAAGATACGCAGTTCACCCAGCACTCCCATTACGGAATTGAGGTTATTCAGCCATCGAATAATCCTCGCTCAACCTGCTTCAAACTTTTCGTCCTCGCTCATCAACAGTCAGCATGTGAGTGTACGAAGGTAGACATTATTTCTTCGCAATCCGAGTTAAGCCGCGCAACAGCGCAATCCTTTTCGCACATCATAGGTACTGTACTGCACAGTAGTATTCGTTAACATATGGTAGCTCAATCACATTCTCAAAGTAGAAGGTAGTCGCAGCCAATTTTACGAGATGCCAAGTACCCCGCTCAACCGCCACAAGCAAGCATTTCTTGCTGACGCACTCACTCACTCCCGACATGCAAAGATGCAAAGATGCCCGTCATACAGAAAGGAAAAACTTCTAGCGGCCTTCTAGAAGTTCTATTCGTCAGGTACAAAGAAAGTGTGTGTATCCGGTGCTAACCATGGGCACTTCTGATTGCTTCGACGGGATGGGAAGCCGCAGAAGCTTTCTCTTGCGACCACGTTGCAGCCGTTATGATTCGTACAAGTGTTCCGTCACATCCTAGCTTTTTGTTTCGTTATTTTTACTTCTTTGGATCAGAAAGCCAGCCGTTGAGTTTTATAATTCGTCGTACGGTAATTCTTGTCTTTCGAAGCACCAAGGTATGCTGATGGGGACCGAACTGCCTTCTAGAAGGAAGTTCGCTTGGCCGCGGGAAGGACGGGCAAAGCGACCTCTCAGGAACCAGCGGATGCAGTGTCCTTTATGGGACATTTGCTTTACTGATCACTTCATTATAATCGTCCATCTTGCTCCCCGCGTTCCGTTACCCAGGTGAAGAAGTATAATGACTCGATACTTCGGGCGAACTATCATGCGGGTGTGGCAAGTTGGGTACCCAAGTTGCAATACGAAAAGCAAGTGCTTACTTCTGATGCTACTTCTGAGGTGATATTAGTCACCTTTTCTACAGGCAACTGGCAACTAAGTAGGCTTTTCTTTGATGCCTGTTCATAATGAGATAGGTATTACCATCGGTTGAGTAGTTCAAAGATGGAGATATCGCCGGGTGTTCGCGATGGCGAGAAGCATACCACTTTGGTGTTCAAGTTGGTTGAGTTGGGCCGTCCTAGTCATCGGGATCAAGAGTTCGTGATTATCAGTTGTATCTCGATCAGATTTGCGTGTGCATTGCCCTGCGCAACGTTGCAGTAAGCACTGAAAATATCATATTACGCGGATATTAGAGGTATTAGATTGATATATTCCGAATCACTTTTCAATCTACAAAACCAAAAATACGAGAAGTGAGGATAAAAGTGACAGACTGGGTTGGTGGGTGAAAGAAGGTTGGTAATATTAGCTACACCAGAAGTCCTAGTATGAGCTATCGCGACATATTCATCAGAAATAATATAGACTTATATTTGGCTCTTAATACTGATTCGAAATAGAAATGGATGGGGAACAAGGAGTTCATTTTTCCATACTCATACTCCGGATGTTATTCCCGAACGAACGCCGTTTTCAACCCCGTTGCTGGAGTTTCGCGCGCGTGCAGAATGCTTCACACTTGATATGTACGCAGAGAGAACTTTCCAATAATTATCGGGTTTGGCATGATGGTGAGGGGTTTGACGATCGGATTAGAAGTAGGTCGAGTGGCATGCATGCAATGAATGTCTTGATGAAGAAAACTTTCTGTTATGGGAGTGTTCTAGACTCCTAGTGATATCTTATTTTGTCAGCAGCGGTTTTTGTGAAAAGAGGCTCAGGTGCAAGACTAGGCAGAACTGTAGCAGAGAGAGACGTTAAATTTCGACGTAAATGCTATCTGTAGTCATTCCACTTTGGCCCTTCAGTTATGGCTTGTAACTGGAGAGAGAGAAAAAATACTAGCTTACGATGGGAATGGATAATTCAGAGGTTGTCCGTTATTTGTAAGCCTGGATCTGGCGGGTACAAATCACTTGACAGAAATTTTTCTCTGAATAAGCACTCGAAATATTAGTATAGTGAGGTAAGTATCCCACAGGGACGGCAGAGCACGTAAGTTAGATTCGATACCAGTTGTATCATCCAAAAGACCACAACTTCAATCCCCTCTACGTGCTTCATGATTATCATTATCTAGAAGCGGGATGCGGGATGCGGGGTACTAGTCAATAAAGTTGTTAGATTAGGTGGATAGTTTATTTGGTCTAATCTAATGTCGTTGCTATCTAGCAAAAGTTCGTCGTTCATGTCAAATTCATGGAGAGAAAGAAGCTTTGATGGGATGTAAATGTCTAGTTATACAAGAGTAGAGTGTGCTACGTTGTTCTAAGTTCAAGTATACTAGTAAGTTGCTTAAAACAAGCGGGTGACTTAGATTTGAATCAAAGTGACACCTCAATATAAATCGAGTAAATTAATCGGTGCTTAAGTTGCTTAAGTCTTGCTAGTTACTATATCTATTCACGAGTATTAATTATTATCTTATATGAAGTCACATAGCAGTGGTCACATTCTATGGGTCAGTTATTAGTTTAAACAGTTATATCAAGGGAAGTTATCGTTATTATTGAATCCGATTTTATAAACAAGGTGGGTATATCCTTCTCGACCTCTATACAGCTGTTTCCTCTAGACCTTGAACTAGGCGATTGTCGGATCAGAAAAGACGTTGAGGTATGACCTCCTAATGTAAGCCATTAAAGTCGAAACCGGCTTGCTTCAAGTTCGAATCTCTTCATTCATTCAAATTCGGACAGTTTGGGTACGGCCAGAGCAAGCCGCATTGTACTTGTTGGTATTTATTGGCTTTAGTCATTCTTTACATCTAGCATTATTTCTTTCAATTAGATAGGTAGGAACTGATGCACCAACGACCACATACATGAACCTGATTGATTTATATAGTTACGAAATAATCACGTTTTCTCTTTTTGATTAGTCAAGGAAACCAATATACTCCTTTAACACTTCGCACTGATGAGAAATTCCACGGTGGCCAGAGTGAAGAAGATTGTCACTTAACGGGCAAGTTCTACTCTTTTGGGAATGTCAGAAATGTTGATCACTAACATCAAGAAGAACCCAGTTCTAGTTCCACCGTTACTCCCGAATACCCAACTTCTAGATACGAAAGCTTCGAAGGAAAGCATTTCCAGGACCACGATTTCAAAAATTGCAGGTTTGAAAAACAGCTATTTTGGCAGGTGCACTTTCAAAAATTGCAGGTAGAGTGAGTAGCTGCAATATGAACAATTGCAAAGACAAATAGCACTGAGCCGACTGGCTGTAATGCCATCCACTGAGTAGTCATTAATAACTTCAAGGCGTGTGATACTATCTCGTCAAATAGCGATATCTTGAACTGCGAGGTTGTCAACTCTGGCTAGTTCAAGAGCGTGGACGACGTTGTTAGGAAGTATAGATGGTACCAGGGGTTGCTCAGCACTGAGCTGACTATATGTTCGGTGGATCTTGATAGGGATGATAAGGCATTAATTAAATTGAGTTGAAATTCTAATTCGTTGTGCGATTCTATGGGAGATGTGTGAGACTGCAGGGAAAGTTGTTGCTCTTGCTCGTCATGGGAACTCTTCCCTTTTTTTTTGGTTTCATGATGGGAAAGAGAGGGGAATAAAAAAACAATACAATTCTGCATAGCCCCGAAGACACAAGTATTGCTTTACAGAATGACTTCTTGTGATTTGCTGATTGTGTTTGCTTTTTGAATGCTCTCTGATTGTGTCGTTCAATCAAGCATTAGGAGAAATGCTCAGCCCTTTGCCTGCAGTAGTTGGCTGCTTCGCGCTGTTGTCTCATCTAGGCATAGCTCGTTCTTTTCTACGCTTCTGATACATGTACGGTCCTTCAAGTGATATTTGATGCTGACCACGTGAATTCTACAGAATGGTGACTTTTCAGTAACTTATTTGGTTTTTCAGTATCTTAAGTTATTTGAGTAACTCTCTTTTTCTCAAATGAGGTAGTTTGCTTAACTCAGACAGTCTCTTAACTTGAGTATATAATTTACCTCAAAGCTGTGAGCACGAGAAGCATACATCACATGGCCTGCATCCATTATCAATATTAGGAGCGTAAACATATCAGAAGCTTGTTATTTTCTAGGCTTACTCGGCCGCCCGTAGTGGGCTGTGGGGGAAGATCAGATCTCACGGATCTCCACCTCCCACATCCTAATGCGGTATTCGTTATGTTCCCTAAACCACATGAAGAATGTTATGAGCTGCCACCATTAAATCTTGCGTACGTAGGGTTTAAATGACGTGGCGGTGCGAACGAAAGGCTGAAGGCCGTCGCTGGCTATCTCAGAATGGGAGCTCACATTTTTTGTTGAGGTAAGGCACGGAGGTAAGGTATAAAGGTCGTGGACCTTCAGACCATCACCAAGTCAATCCCAATTACACAGCTCTCTCATCCTCTTTCTTACGCTCTCTCCTCACTTACTTATAAAATTTCCATCTTATTATCTCAAAAAGCATGGGTCGGCTCGTCAAGCTCATTGGTAGTGGCATTGGTCTTGCAACTGAAGCTGCAGCCGCCCGGAAAGCTTCCAATGCTCAACGAGAGCAAACATCCCAAGCAAGCAGCAGCAGTAGATCGCCCCCTCCAGTCATCGATAACGATGCACCTCCACAATATGTCGAAGTCGCAGATTCGGAAGCAGACAAGTTGATTGCAAGTGGGAAAGCCGTACCTGCCGATTCAAAGTCTGCCCATCATGAAGAGGATAGCGAGACCGACGCAGACGAGGAAGCATGGGAGTTAGACGAGGCGTTAGAGACAACAAATACCGAAACGGATGCAAATACGCCAGAGCAGACAGAAAGACAAGTTGTAGAGGACTTCTTGAGGAGTCATCCGCCTCCAGCATATACAGAGCGTCGAGGTCAATTGCCTTGCCCAGTCATCATCCCACAACGGAGACCTAGAGACAAGAAGCGAGGATTTGTACGAGCGTATGCGCCAGTTCTCCAAGAATGTGGTATCGATCAAGCTTCTTTTCTCGACTTCCTCAAGTCATTCCACGCCGCCAGCAAAGCATCACCGTGGTTCCAGGTTATCAATCTGGCTGCTGCAATAGTTGGATTCGTCCCCAGTGTCGCTGCAATGGCTGCCTCGACGGCTGTTCAGATTGCTGTCAGGGTGGCTATGGAACTTCAGTCCAGAACTAGGTTTGTCTCTCTATCTTTGAAACACTTCCCGTCCTTCATCACTGACTAGTTTTGTCTAGATCATCCAACTTCCTAGATACTCTCAACAAAGAATACTTTCAACCCCGTGGTCTTTACTGCTTGATTGTCACGTATAAACCGGAGTCTAATGCAACCCACGAAAGTATGGACATCATGCAAGCGATACAGAAGTCGATGAATCCAGCGACTGGCATGAAAGGCCAACTCGGCAAGCTCAAGGCTTCAAGTGGGAAGACATACGGGGAATTTGAAATGCCTCAATCTGCACCACTTATATTTCCTGCCTTAGATAAGCTGGCTGATGACAATACTGAGGAGGGTGCCAAGAAGAAGAGTTCGATCAAGTCGAAGAGCAAGTTTGTAACGGACTATGTGGATAGGAGAGCTCAGGCCAAATTTGTATGTTGATCACCTCATCTTTTCCTTCCACCAAAGCGAATTAACACAACTTCTAGGCCGCAGAGAATCCAAGTAGTTCTTTGGCAGTACCTGGACAGAAGTTCGCTTCTCGCTTCTCTGATCCCAATCATCCTGTAAACAGTGGCTCGCTCATCTCGCTCGTAACAGGTGGAGCTGTTAACCCTCGTGGTCTGAGGGGTGATCGGAGGGTGCAAAGGGCAGTTAGGAGGGGCCAAGAGGTGACTCCGCAGACTCGTCAGAGAAGAGGTGGACGACAGGGAATTGTGAGAAAGATGTTGAGAAGTGATGTGTTATACATGATGATTGTTAATTTGCCTTCTGAGGAAGAGACAGCTGCTACGAAGAGAATTTTTGATGAGCAGGGAATTCAGGTCTGAGGTGGGAGGGTAATATTGGGCGTTTGGCAGGAAGGGTACAAGGGAGTTAGCCTGGGTTCTTTTTGAGACATCGGCGAACTTGAAACTAAGCAAGATAAAAGAAAAGTAATTCTTTAGTTCTATCTCATGTCTTATACTTCATCACGTGAAGTTGTTCGGGATGGCGAAATCATGACCTAGTATCACGTTAGACCCGATCAACATAATGATATATAATCAAGAGTGGAAAGTATTGTGATTTCAAATAAAACATACAATATCTCCACCTCATAAACTAGAGGTTAAAGGATGATTGTAGATATGGACGAGCGAAAGAAGGAACGGAAGATCAAATCCGTAGCCATCATTGGTGCGGGAGCCTCGGGTAAGTACATCCGTACGAATGATACCCATGTGGTCTCTCTCTGTCACACCTGTTCAACCGTCCATTCATTTCCTAAGAATTGCCCAATTCTTTATTCGAAACTCCTATCGTCCAATCTAGCTTTCTTGATTAACAACGTACTTCTGGATGTCTAGGAGCCGTGACCGCTTCAGCATTTGCAGCCGAGAAGTACTTTGACCGGATTCGGGTATTTGAGAGGAGAGAGACACCTGGTGGTACTTGGTAAGATATAAACACTCAACTGTAATTAAGAATATATCACTAAAGTTTCCATTGAAGGATCTACGATGCAAATACAACAGTGTTCAAGGTCCCAACACCTGGTGCATTACCACCAGATGTTGATCCAGCAATACCTATTCCAAACCTAAATCATGGCAGTGGTGAACCAAAATCTACGAAACCAGTCACTCAAGAACGGTACTACTCTCAAACACCTGTCTATGAAAATCTTACGTGCGTACTTTTCCCCTCTAGCTCTTCTCCATGCCCGAGATTTTCCGTCTTACTCACTTAGTTCGCTCCTTGTTTCGTTCGGCGTATACTTACCTATCAAAAAATAGAACAAATGTCCCCCAAATAGCAATGGCTTTTTCGGATACACCATTTCCTACGCCCTCACCAGAAGCTCAACCTTTTGTTTCCTCATCATATTCCACGTCAATATATTGAGAACTACTTTTCTATTCATGGAACTGATCAGTTTCTCTCCCTTAATACGACTGTTGAAGATGTTTCTAAAATATCAAAGTCGGATACTAATAATGGAGATAGTGAAGAGTGGAGGTTGACTTTGAGAAAATATGATAGTGTTAGGGATGTTGATGAGTGGTGGGAAGAGAATTTTGATGCGGTGGTTATTGCGAATGGGCATTATTCTGTTCCTTTCGTACGTCTCTAGTCTTTCTTTTGTACACTCCCCTAACTTTTACTTCCTTCAAACCAACATACTAAAGTTAGAACTAAAATTACGATCAAGCATCTAACACATGACCCAGATTCCCAAAGTCTCAGGCCTTCCAGAGTATATAAAAACCTTCCCAGGTGTAATCCAACACTCCAAACCTTTCCGAACAGGCCACCAATATACCAATAAGCGAGTTCTAGTAATAGGAAACTCAGCCTCTGGACACGACGTAACAACCATTCTTCTTCTCTCCCACGCAAAACTTCCCGTCTACCAATCCCGGCGTACAGCCTCTCGGTGGGACGGTCCAACGCCCCCCAAAGGAATAGAATGGAAACCCATAATAACCTCTTACATCTCCAAAGCAACATCCGAACATCCAGCAGGCAGAATAATCTTCGAAGATGGAACTTTCCTCGATGGTATCGATCACGTTATCTATTCTACAGGTTACAAACCATCCTTTCCCTTCTGGAACCCCAAAAACAACGAAGGAGGTCGCCCATTTTATGATTACGAAAGTAATTACGTATCCGGAAACTACCTACATACCTTTCTACCCGAACACCCCACCTTAGCCATCATAGGCATCCCACGCGTCCTCACATTCCGCAGTTTCGAATACCAAGCTATTGCCGTATCCAGGATCTGGGCAGGCAGATCCAAGGTCTGGGGTTCTGCTTTCGAGCCTAATATCTCGAGGGAGGAGATGAGAGAGTGGGAAACGCAGAGGTTGGAGAGGGTGAAGAGGGAGGGTAAGAAATTTCATGATGTTGAGTGGGAGAGTGGGGAGACTTGGGGTTGGCTTGGTAGGTTGTTTGAGTTTGCTGGGCTGGGGACTTTGGGTGGGGAGGGGAGGTTGCCCCCTGTGCTTGGGGAGAGGGTTAGGTGGGCTATTGAGAATGTTAGGAAGTATCCTGAGCCTGGGAAGGGGGATCGTGATGATGATAGTGATGGGGATGATGGGGAGGGCGGTGGTAATAGAGATGGGGATGGGAAGGGGGCTAACAAAGTGGAAGAACAAGAGGAGGGAAATGGGTGGGTTGTTGTGAGGCGTGGGGATGGGGAGGGAACTTTAAAGAAGAAGAAGGATTTATTGAGTTTTTATTTGATTGGGATTTATAGGTGCAGGGTTTCTTTATGGATTTATAAATAAGATTGGAAATAGAATTTACATTGGTTGTTTATATGTCTTCTGGTGTTTTTACTTTGTCTGCTGGTAGAAAGAGAACTAATATTAGTAAGTGGGAATTATTAGAGGTACTTGCGCTTTACCCTTTTGCTGTCGCTAAGAAAGTATACTACTCGTATGCGAGGTGAGTTAAGACACTGTTCTTGCAGTATCAAAGATAAGATACTAGGGTCTAAATTTGACAATTGATATCTATTTGAAATACAGTGGTGTATGGAAACTACTCTGCCTATGAATACAGTATTCTATTTGAGAACTTTAGTCTATATTTTAAACACCAATGGCTTGTCTGATAGATAATTCAAAGACAGGTACCGTTTAAGGGGTGCTGTCTATATATACTTAGCAGATAAAGTGTCTAGTAGAATTAAAGAGGTATTCTAGTATCTGAATGATGTTAGAGTTAAAAAATCAAGGGAAAGGATATCTTTGAGAAGGATAGTTAGAAGGTCGATGTACCTCACTAAATTTTATATTTCCTTGATATTATAGTCTACTTAATAGAGTTTATAAGTCTTCGGGCCTTCAACTTCTAAATTCGGGGTATACGGAGCTGCACCTCGTAGTTTTCCACTGCAAATACCTCTTTACTCTGACTCTCTGCGCATACTTCGTTCCTAGCAGCATTACTGCAAACACTTAGGTCTGCACAGTTCACCGTGATGACTCCCTCTTCTGTAATCCAGATAAGCTTGACTTTCCCCATTATCAGCGCATCTACTGCTCTTCATATTTTAGAGCTGTGTCACGGATTCATTTAGGTATGTATTCATTTAGCTCGTATGAAGCCTCGTATTGGGCTAGAAACTGAATATTTGAAAAGAAACAACTATAGATTTAGTTATACAAGATACTCTAGATAGCAAGTTGCCTACCTGGATTTCAAAAGAGAGTGACGAGCGTATGATCATCTGATCAAAGTCCAATTTCCTTATGAAGAATAGCCAAAGTGCTCAGATGGACGTCTTCGCGACTATGGTTAGAAACAAGAGTGCCGTCACACCTTGACTACCTCTATTGTTCACGTAATCCATGTTCCTATTGTTGCTCTTTCAAGGGAATTCAAAATGATGAGAAGTGATGGGCTGCTGAAGGCTGAATGCTGGCCAAGGAGTTGGGCTGACGCCCTGTATGCTGGCCATGTTTTGTGGCCTGCATAACTGGCGCCCTTGGTCGAGCTCAGCTCTTCAGAAAATACAAGTATGTCCTCTCTCCCACAAGCACTTTTCTGACCTTTTGCCAAGATCCTACCAATCACCTTGCAGCTTCTCAGCCGCCAGCCTCACTTTCACTTCTCTCGCATCCAAACCATACGAGGCAACCGCCAACACATCAATCATGGATGGGCCCTCGTGGACGCCCTTCTCCCAGCCACCTTACGACGACGATCCAATCAATACGATGCAAACATTCGACAATCATTTCGACCAGGCCTTTGACCAGACCTATGATTGGGCTCAAGCTCAATGGTAGGCGCCCTCGTTTTTTTTTTTTACTAACATGTGATAAGGGCGCCATGGGAACAAGTCGTTCCTGGGTCATATTTCCTAAACTCGAGCACCAGTAATGGCTCCAGCTTTTTGTGTACCGGCTGGGCACAACCTCTCACTGCGAACGATAATCATTTGCTCCAGATAGGCAGCTCTGATTTCCCATTGTACCCCCAATCATTGCCAGACTCATTGAATAAGGCGTCAGGCAAACTCTTTATCAATGGAAACGTGCCTCTTGGACACCAAGAGACCCAAGCTTTTTGCGTACCATCGGAGCCATTGGCGCCTCTTCGAGTCGCCGAAACCAACGTGGCAGAGAAATCCCCAAACGTACTTAGTGAGGAGTATCTCTCAACACTGACCCCAAAACAACTGGAGGAGTTCAAGAAGAAAGCAACGGAATTATTAAAAAAGAGTCACAAAAAGGCGCAAGAGGCAACAGTCACTCCCACGCTACAACATCAACGTCCCACAAAGCGAGCTAAGCCTTCTGGAAGAGCTCAGAAAGATTCGATTACATGCGAGCATCCAGGATGCACAACAACTTTCAGCCGCAAGAAAGACCAAAACCGCCATTTCAGACTTAAACATGGGAATCCTCAGTCATTTCGCTGCCCGATAATTAATTGTTGGATGGGCGAAGGCCATGAATTCCAAAGAAGCGACAAGCTGCGAGATCATCTGAATACCAAGTCTCTCGCATCAGCTACATGGCAATGCATAATTCCGGATTGCTCAGAGACATGCGTCGGCAAGGAAGGAATTATTCACCACCTAAAGACGCATGAGCAAGCTGAAAGGCAACTTAAGATGGCAACTTTTCAGGAGTATGGGCTCAGAAAAGAGTACTTGGACCAAAAAAATATCTGCACCATCTACGGCTGTCCTTTCGGAACGAATTCCGACGATGTCATGAAGTCGCATCTTTTGACTCCCCATGAAGGTCCGCTATGCCCTTGTCCTATAACCAGCTGCGAACAATATTTTCGGGATAAGAGTGAGGTATCTGGACATCTTTCTCGAGGCCACGACGCTCTTACCCGGGAATATTTCAAGAGTTATTTGAAGGACCAAGGCTTTTGGTGGGAAACGGCCGTGTTCATTTGCCCTATTTGCAAGTTCGAGATAAGTAAAGAAGACCGTCCTAATGTTTACGAAGACAACAAATTTCGGCAGCACTTCAAGACACACGGCCGAGAAGAGCGGGCTGAAAACTTCGAAGCACTCGTACAAGCCTTTGTGTTTTCCTTTGGTCCTGGCCTTCGTCTCAGAACTTGGTTCACAGATGATAGAGATCAAAATATCTTCAAATATATGACTGGCGAGTCCCTAAAAGATCATTTAGAGTACCTCAAAAAGAACTCCACCAACACTATTGGGCAAGGCCTGTAACACGGGTTGTATATCCTCAAAACAACTTCGTCCTTGTGGACACTACAGTCTAGACAAGTACTCAATAGTACTGAATACCGTGGAATGGGCTTCAGGTACTAGGATATTCGATGGCGGAGTGAATATGAAGAATTAGGAGCGTGGTTGCAGTTTCTTTGCATTTCCATTCATGAGCTGATGCCTACAGTCATTACCAAGCATACAATTTCCTAACTCTACTCTATATGCTCAATTTATCTCCTTGCCTTCTTGCCTCCTTGCTTTGTCTCTTTCTTGCTTTCTCGGTTTATTGCTGTCAATTTTCTTACTCTCAGTTTTCGTCGGAAGTTCTGCAAACTTTGGGCTTATCCTCTTTATTTATCTTATCTGTCACTACCGAATTGAATTGTTTTTATCCTCAGATGTTTCTCATACTTTGCGATTAGCTAGAAAAAAAATCAACTCTCTTTCCTTACTACCTTCTTACTTCTAAGTATTTCTCTTATGAGTCTGACCTGCCTATTGTGATGAAGTGTTCAAGAGGTCTCTAATGTTTAGGTACAGAACAAAGTTCGAAAACGAGTTCCAGATTTTGACATATTTATATCATCACAACTCCTCCCTCACCAACCACTCCTTCATTTCCACCACCTCATCCCACAACTTCCTATGCAAAGGCGCACACAACATCTCATGCCAAACAACCCTACTAACACAAGCCTTCATATCCTCCCAACTCACCATCCCCATAGCATCACTCATCTCCGCAAGATGACTAACAAACCAAGTTCTTTCTGGAAGACCTGATGCCGAAACTCCTCCCACCGCGAAGATCCAGAGAACCAGAATATTATTCTTGTTGTGTAATGGCAGTTCATTTGTATATCCTGCTTGATTTCCATCAGAAGGAAGAGCTAACAACCGTTTCAAAACTCGTAAAAGTGAATGCAATAATGAATTTATCGCTAAACTCCCATCCGGTGGTAAACCCTTCCAAGGCGTGAAAACGTGTAGTAAGATAGCATAGCGTACACATTCTGATATTAGACAGCTATATTCGGTTTCGGCTTTAATATTTGGAATACTCATTAAATGTGATAGTAATGTCATTAGTCGTGTTAGGATGGCTAGCGAGTTTGAAGCTGTTGGGTAGGAGGAACTTTTGGTTACGGTGAGTGAGACGTGTTGGACTGAGAGGAGGATTTGGGATATTGATGGGTTGAGGCCTAGGGTGTGGAAGGAGAGAGGCGTTGCTGGGGTTGGGGTTGGTGTTGAGGTTGGTGTGTTTTGTGAAAGGGGAGATGGTAGAGGAGGTAGGAGATCGGCGAAGTAGGAGGTGAGGTGTTGGGTGTCGGATGTGGAAGTTGTGGTTGGTGTGATTGGAGCAAGGGTTGGATCGAGGTTTGGAAAGGGCAGTTCGTAGGATGCTACTACGAACATCCTAAATAAAGATTTTATTTAGTGTTTGTCCTTGTATGTGTGGTATATGGTAGCTCTTACCAGAAAACAGAATTAGCTACCATTGGATTTGTTTCTCGGATGTTGTCGAGTCCTCCTCTAATACTGATCATTCGTTGTAAGCCATTCATGTGCATTCTCAACCTGGCTATATTCCCTTTTTCATGCTACCAGCAAGTTAATCATTACGTTCTATATTGAAGACCTGAAGGGAGATTCTCACTTCAATAGCAGCAAGTGTAGCAACGGCACTTATAGTCTGATCCGAGACTCCCCTTTCCCTCTCCTCCTCCTCAACTCTCATCCTAAGTAACCTCAAACTTTCACCCAATAATCCGAATGCCAAAGTACCGCATCCTTGTTTCTTTTCTTTATCAAGTCGTAAACAACTCATTTGTAATGTGGCGTGGAAGAGTACTGGATCACTCCATACTAAGGGGACGTAATAGGTTGTTGTTGGATTTGTTTTGGATGGTGGTTGCCAGGGGTAGTTTTTGTAGACTGCCTTTGAGAGATCTGTTATTATATTAGAAGTAGTTTCATTATGCTTAAACGGGGTGTTGAGAGAAATACAGTATTTCATTAACATATCGATCCCTTGGACTTTGCTTTCTGGATGAGTCTTGAAAGGATCTAGCAACTCTCCTGCTATGGATCCTGGCAACACTAGGTTCATCAATGTATTTTCATCGGTAATGACACTTGTGCTCTGCGATGATTGTGCTGGAGTCACTTCATTCGTTCTTGGCGTTATGGGCTTTGCTGTGTGCCTTTGTCGAAATACAGCACCAGATCCATAATCACAAGCTTCAATCGTGAGGAATCGTCTGTTGCAATTTCCGCAAACTGGTTTTATTTCATCACACTATTTAAGATGGATCAGCTTCCTTGGCCTTCAAATACGTGCAGAGTTGCTAAATTGCTTTGTAAGAGATGATTTTGAGGAGCTTGAGTATCTCATCTGACTTGAGCAAAACTCTCTTAATCTGGGCAAATTTTCCCTTATATACCAGTATATCCCAATATATTCCTACTCAAATCCATCTCCTACAAAGCAATTTCGCACGGCAGGTAATTGGTTTACAGGATAATGGTCTGCTTTCTAACCTTGAGTTTTCGCTGCTTACACGTGACACAACCATTTCTTGATTTCTTATGAGCTCTTCGAGTTGGGAGCTCCGAGTTTTCGGGGACGAATAGTGAGAACATGGTCTCTTGTTGCTCCTGCAGAGATCAAGAAGGATATAAGGATGTATTGTTTAGATTTGGAGAGATTGGAACTTTGAAGAATTGGAGGCGGAAGTTTTAATGGCACGTGATCGGAATTCCCGTGTCGATTTGTAAGCAGTGGACTTAAGCGAAGGACTAAGGGGGGGCTTGGCAGGGTTAGGGGCGATTGCTTCTTTAGACGTCAAGTCCTCCTTCCTGGCTACATTACTGCAGTGAAATTTCTGAATAGCTTCTTATTTTCGGAAAATATGTTCTAGACCGGTCTTTTATGCCACTCTGATCCTATTTTGTAACTTCTAAGCGACAATTCCCTTGTCCCTCCGCATAGGATGTTTCTTGTACAAAGGACGGATCCAAAGTCTTAGACTCTACACAGTCCAAGGTAAGTGCCTATTAGATATGATTACATAGTATTATTTTGCTGATTCCAGTCTACGCTCTGGACGTTGGTAGTTACCTGTATTTTAATTCAGCCGAGGGTCAACATTCTCTAATACGACCTAGGTCAACCTGAGCGGCAATGTGGGATGCTTTTTGGGTTCGGCCCGTTTCTGGCTCTTTATAGTTTGGTAGTTGAGTTTGCTATAAACATACGGCGTATATATATAGTCAATTCCAGCTGTAACTCTTAGTCCAGAATGGGGGCAGAACTTATATTGATCCGCGTAGAATTGCCACAATCAGTTAGCGAGCCCATTCCAGACTAGTAACTAATTTCGAATTAATTATATATGTGGTGTACCATCGTACCATTGTATCTTCGTACCTTCGTACCTTCGTAAGACCTCCTTGCATCCAATACAGAACCAGGTTAGTAACTAACGCGCTGACACAGATATCTTTTGTGACCTGTATAGCCTGCTGGTTGTATGTATTAAGCCTCCGCCACCTAGTTTGTGATATGTATAAGGAAAGTTTATCTTAGACACAAAAATCACTTTACGGAATATAAAATCAAGATTAACAACCCAATGTTTCTTGCCATCATTCAAACATCTCCCGGAATCACCATTAGAACCTTGAATCCTTAGACATACTCTGCTCAAAAGTTCCATATCCTCCTCAAATCAAGAACCATGAAACTGTCTCAACGCACCATGTATACCAGTCTAATCATCTCGACACTGCTATCTGCTGTAACAGCATCCAGCCGCTTCATTGTAAGCCAGTGCACCTGCGATGACAACTCGATAGCCCGCAGCCTCGACGTCAACTTCATCCAAAAGAACGGCAAAGAAGCTGGTGTCAGCGTAGATTTCTTCTGCAACGGCCACGATAATCCCAGAGACTGTGAAGCCTGGCCACTTATCGGCCAATGCGGTGATACGGGCTTCTGTGGTGTTGGCAAACTCTGCTACAACGAGGAAGTCTTCAAGTCCGACACTTTTGGAGTCAATGGCGTGACGTACAAGAAGAATAGTTATCATAATGTGGAGTCTAATATTCATGGAAGTGGTCTGTGTAATTCGCTTTGTCTTAATTACGGGAAATCTACTTGTTATGGTGGTGGTAAATCTTGTGCTGATGATGGTGGGTCGTGGTCTTATACCATTACTGGCTTTCCTGAGCCAAAGAATTGTTAGATTTTGATGACTGGGAGGTAGATAGGGGAAGTAAAGGATGTAACAATGCGATTAATATTCGAGGTGCTGATGAGATTGAGCCGAAGGTGATTAGTGAATGAGTGCGAATAGCAAAGAAAGTAAGTGTTTCTTGCTCGTTTCGCTCTTCTTCTGTTTTAGTTTGCAGTTCTAACAACTTCTATTGTCTATGTCGAAGCATCTGTCGAGAACCAAGTTCTTTCTTGACACTTCCAGCGAGATGTATTTTTTTGATGTGTCTAAACCCCTACCTAGTTTTGAGGATAGAAGGAAGAACTATGTCTATTCTCAAATTCAACTACTAGCCTGTCAAACTCACAGATATTTAGTATTATTCGGATCAGCAACTTGCATTTACCATCTACCAATGATGCCTACGTCAATATCGAACAGTTCAAATGACAGAAAACCTCCTGTGATTGTCCATTTCATGCGTCATGCTCAAGTACGTGTTCCAGATGTTGATTTCATTATTTTCACTTACAGATAATTTTAGACTGGAGCTGGAGGACATGATCCCAGTGGCGATCCCGACATCAACCAATACGGAAAAAAGGATTGCAAAGCGCTTGCTAACAAATTCTCTTCACATTTCCCTCACATAACACATATTTACTCTCTCTCAGAGAAGCGATGCGTTTTCTACAGCAGTATCTGCCCTCAAGCCGTTATTGGAGCGCAAATCACAGCCCTTGAAAGTACATGTATTGCAAGGGATTACGCGCCGGTATGCTCAATATGACCTCAAGGAATTGTATGGGGATAAGCTTGATCTCCGTCTTTACGGTGACTCTCGACCTCTTCGGGATGTATTGAGAGATGGGGAAATTTCTCCGAAGATGATGAGCCGGAAATTAGGGAGATCATTTTTGTGTGTCGTTTTGCTACATGCTCGAATTTCCCCGAAACTATACTGAGTGAGTGTTGAAAATTTTTTTTTTGAGTTCTTTAAATTATGAAACTTGGACGATTACAGAATTGATACTGACAATGGTGCCTACAGATCTGGACCGCTATCTCACGCCAGGAGTATGCATCATGGATAACCAGGGTATGATACGAAAGGCAGATCAAAACGATCTAAAAACTGCTAGAGAAGAGCAGAATCAGTGGAAGGAGAAAGTAGACGAAAATATGGCCGAGGCCGAAATCTTGAGAAAGCAAGAAGAGTGGCATAATGGGATATGCAAGATCTGGGCCGGAGGACATTTCCTACTGGGATGTGTCGTTGGGCTGATGTTCAGCAAAAGTGGATGGTCGCCGACAGAGACTATGAATGAAGGCTTGGAACTGGCCGACTACACACTCGACATGGCCCTGGAGAAAATTGGTGGAGCTTATGAGTACAGCTGTGTGCTTGCACAATTACCAGGCGATCTTACCTCTCTCGATTCTGATTTTCAACACGGGAAAGCTGTGGGGAGCCAATTTTCATGGACAACGTGGAGCACAGAGGATTCACTGAAACGTTTACTACAATTTGCCCTGTCAAATAAGGATGAATGCTCTTTGAGAGACTATTGGGATCAGGATCTGCAACAGAAAGACATTGCAACTGGATCATCTTTAAATCTACAATCCCTCTCTACATTGATGTCTTTGTGGAACTACCAAGAACATCCCTTGTGGAGCTCCAGAAGACATCCAAGTACCAAAGGAAAAGGAGAATATCGTTGGTGGGGCTGCTGCCATGCTAGAGCTTGGATTGCTCTTTATGGCCCTGATATGTTAAATGCTGTTATTCCGAAAAACAATCCGATTTCGAGTTCGCATTTGACTTTTCATTTGGGTATGTGGTTTTTCATAATCGAGACCCAAGAGAGAACAGAATTTAAGCTCAACTGCAACAAAGAATGTAACATACCGCATCTCTTGGAGCTTGAAGTAGATAACAACGCGCAATTTTCCTTGGACCAAAAAGCCCTTGAAACCTGGCTGGTGAAGAGAAACCAGAGCTCTCTTTCCGGTCGCGGAATCTAATTATGCGCATAGGAAAGTATATGCAGCTTGAAGAGTCAGAGAAGAAACGAACAGAGGAGAGAACAAAATAAAACTTCACGAACTCATTTATAAGAAAGAGTCCGAACGTCTCTCATTGGATCATATCTGGGACAGTGTCATATTTACACTTGGAGTTTGTGTTGGACACAATGAACACAGCGAAGAGCAAAGTAAGAAGACGAACTCAGGCAATCAAAGAGAACTTGATTCTGCTATCTCAAGTATTGGCCACACACTCAAAGACTCTGCTAGATTTGATGCTGCTTTTCAAGCTGGGGTTCGATATGTATCTAAATTCTGCTTCTCACGATCAAACGTCATAGAATTATTGTACTTCGCAGCAACATCGGTACCACAATTGCTGGAACGGTCTCAATCGATGGACTTAGAACGCTGGAGCCGGCGTATTTTGAAGAAACATGGGCACTTCTCTCGATACATACTTCTACAGTGCGAAAGTAGCGTCCAAGCCACAAACTTTCAGCCCAACAGCAAAGATTGTGGCGGAAGATGGTCCTCATGTTTGGGAAAAGTAACCAAGGAGCCTCTGAGTGACGACACGGAAGCCGGTAATTTATACCAGTTCCAGGTTGATGAGAACGGTAATTTCAAAGCTATTATAGCCAATTTTGGGGCCTGATGTACACATCGAGTCCAGAATTATGAGAAGATAGACGAGCAGTTAGACCGGGTCCCGGAACTTCTAGAGCTGGAAGACGTGTTACAGTCAGTTGTGTCTCGCGTATTTGAAATTAGCAATGCATTATACGCCAAGGACGAAGTACTCTCTGAGGAAATAGAAATGTACACGAAGAAGGAAGAACCGCTGACAAACACCGCTGAATATCAGGAATGGGAAGAATTGGACAAAAGGTGGGATTTGAAGTGTGAACAAATAATTGCAAGGGTATATTTCTATCTGGGTATGTGTGCAGGACTATTAGAAGTTGCCGACCTCCTCTGTGGCCATAAAGGGATTACTACAATTGCAATTCTCGACGACAGATTTTGGAAGATGTCACATCGTAAGAGTGTTAACAACAGGCAGTCGTTCGAAAATGGCAGAATCTATGGTCAAAACTGGCTGTCAATATCGGAGATTGACTGGCCGATCGATGGTCGCCCACCTCACTCATCTCTAGATGGCTTCGGGAAGCTGAAGATTCACAGTGCTTTGGCACAGGTTAAGAAGAATTCAACAGTGATGTGCGTTGCCAAAGTCAAAGAGGCGTTCGCAAGCATTGTGGATGTTGTGAGCAGGCATCTCAAAACATTTGAAGACCGACAAGGCCGTCAGATGTGCCAGCAAATTTACGAACGAGCCCAAATGGGTATTCTGCATTTCATACGCTGTGACGAGAACAGGGAAGATCAGCAGTACTCTAGCTGGAAGGAAACGATTGAGATGCTAAAGTCAATAGACACGTTTCCGCCTAATTGGTACGGAGTTGAGGAAAACCTACGGCGGTACAAGCTGTGTACGAAGGAATTTGATGAGTCTGGAGTTCCACTTCTTGCTAATCAGAACGAGCTCTGCTTCTGGCAAAACTGGTTTCAGAATGAAGGTCGTGAATACGGAGCTATAAACTCTTGCGACGAACTTGATGATGTTTTGAAAGCTTGGAAAATCTGTCTTGACTTGTCGGCTCGTACGTCAAAGCTTGCAGATATGGTAAAGGCTAAAATAGACGCACGATATCTAGAGGCCAACAAATATGGAGGTATAAGGATTCACGCAATCCCTCCAGACAATGTCCCCCGAGATACAAATATTCTGGAAGTCAAAAGCACCGTCTTGAATAAGTCTTTAGAGATTACGGACGAAAAACCCGAGCCAGAGAAACACTCAAATATTGTCAAAACTCGGGAGGTTCACACAGCTTGTAACGACCAAGATAAGTCAGAGGAACAGGATATTATTAGATCGAAAAATACACCCAGCCCGAAAGTCCCAAATATCAAAAATGGAAAACCGAAAACTGGATCTAACACCCGGTCGGAAATGGTTCAGGAAGTGAGCAGCGATGGGCGGCAAACGAGAAAAACAGCGGAAGCAAGCGATAATAATGACAAGCGAGGAAGTGATCATCATCACCAGCATATTAATGAACAATATGTGAACGACACTGCTTCTCATATCAGCAAAACTGACAGCAAAAATCAGAAAACCAAGTCGGCTAAGAGAAAGAGAAGCCAATTGGAGGAGGAAGATGAGGAGGAAGAAATGAACGGAATTCAGGACGACAGTGACTACCTCCCACATCCTAGGCTGAAAAGGAGTAGAACTTCATTCCTGCCGTCATCTTATGTGGTTCAGTGATCAGATTTAGAGTTCAATAATTGGCAGACATTTCTCGATTACCACTTACTGTTAGCTGGAGGTAGGTATCATCCAGTAAGCGATCTGGAAATACTGTCAGGCTTTTGATATCCATGAGTGTGCAACTAAGCAGATGATATCTGCATAGGAAAAGTAGAAGCCATCGTGTAATCCCAAAAGAAGTAATAGTAATAAGAGTGGTCATTGGTAAACTAATCACTTCTAGACAAGAATTCAACTCAGTTCTAAATCTATAATCATTTAAGCTGGTGAACTGAAATACGGTCATCCGCAAGCGTGTTATGAATCATTAATTGAAAATGGTAGGTTATATTCGCTCTCTCACATCTAAAAAGTTCAACTTCAACAACAAGCTCAATAACTCTAGTCTCTACCCACATCTAACAGAAAGCACAAACTCTTACTGTTGCTACAGAACCTCAACCCTCTATTGTTTTTCATCCGTAACCGAACATACTTTAGCACATAATCGAACTAGCAGATACTAAGCCTCAAAAAGTACTACTATCAAAATGAGGCCCAATTCAGTATCTAAATTCATCACCATCTTCAACACTCTTATCCTTCCCCTCATAAACGCCTTAACAATCCCCAAACCCAAACCCAACCCCAACCCAAACAACCAGCAACGACCCCAAACAAACCAACAACACCCCCCCAATCCTCTCCACCAAAGGCCCCTACAAAATCTGCATCCCCACAACCAATCCCAAAACCTGCTTCCTACCTATCAATCAACCTACTAACTACAACTACGCCCTCACGACCTCAACCTCAACCTCCCACCTCCTCCGTCCAACTCACTCACTCTACCTCTTCGATCACAACTGCGTCCTAATAGGTTATAACCATAACAACCCCGGTATCGACATCTACAAATCCGGATTCTCCGATCCGGATAAGTCGAGATATCCGAAGAGATCCGAAGCGGTTTAATGAGTTTCCAGGTTTGGTTTGGTTTTGTTTGGTTTGCTGAGTAGTTGAGGGATTATTTATGTGGTTGTTAGGTACTGTTAGGAATGCGGGGTTTGATACGGGGTTCGTATATGAGGGGAGGGGTTTGGGAAGGTTGATGGGAGGGTTGAAGGGAACGGGGATAGGGGAGAGGTTAGGTGTGGGAGTGGGAGTGGGGATAGGGGAGATGTTTATGGTGTTGGGTGTTATATTGATTTTGTTTGTTAGGGGGTTGGAGGGACGGGAGATATTTGGGGTGTAGTTGACTTTGGTTTTTGTTTTAGTTTGAATTGTTGGATGTTGGTACTATGGGTTAAAACCAATTTTAGGGGAGGAATTGTTTTGAGTAATTGTCCGGGAGCATCGAATCTCTAGGTAAAATGGCAGTCGGGAGGTAACTGTTGCTATTATGGGAATTATGGGGATAAGGTATGACAGGTTAGACTTGATATAATTTAGGCTGTAGTTATTGAAAGATATGAAGTAGAATTGAACATCTTCATTTTTGGGAGTACGGGAGTTTGTATCTTGGTTAAGGAATTGTAGGCAATTTTGCGTTTTGCTCGCTTAGCAATAGAAATGATTGCCACTCGAGGTCAAGCGAGTTCTACAGAGAAAGACCTTGGTGATATGAATTGTTGAAACTACAAATTACGATTATTCCTAAACTTTAGCATTGCTTCAAAGATACATAAACAAAGGAAAAATTAGGACAACAAATTAATTCATGTAGCAATCCCCCAAACAGCGTGTTGGTCCACCCTATTCCTAACTTTATAATCCTTCTCGTTCATTCGCGCTTCGACAGTCCAATGCATCTGCGGTTCCAGCTCTCGGATTGCACGGTATCTGCCCATGTTCATTCTTACCACTTTTTCCCACTCTTCCGTTTGCTTCTTCTGTACTCGCACTTTGACAGGCCAGAATTCAAGGATCCACCACCCTTTGGCTTGCTCAAGCTGGTCGTTGATAGGCGCCATGGCGTCGAAGTGGTCTTCAACTTGCTCAGGTAAAAGTTCAGCTATCCATCGGCGCTTCTCAGCCTCATCTAAGCCATTAGACTTGAAACCGTTGGTCTCATGGGTTTCCTTATCATCAACCTCACTCTTCCTTCTCTGATCCCTATCAACTCCTAGCGCTGTGGATCGTCGTTTTAGAGGAGGTAGAACACCCGCTTCGTACTGTTCTACCATACCAGGCGACGGTCCGACGACTGGTTTCTTTGGCATCTTGTAGATGGGCCAGACAGTCGGGACGTCAATGCCTGCCTCTGCCAAAGCAGCTGTGCTGAAGAGAATACCAGTGTTGCATTCAAAGCATTGTCTTAGCATCCAACGCAATGGAATTCGAGAGAGCATGTGCCGCTCTTCGTTGAAAACAGCTCCTCCACCTACATCAGCATGGGCACCAGCAAACCAGACCTCTAATACATCTGTTACGAAATGCTCGTGCATAGAATGATCATCTTTTTCGAACTGTGCCTCGAGTTGGTTTTGATCCTCTGCTTCCTTCTCTTTCTCGGTCCGTGTAGAACTGTCGTCTGCGTCTTTCTCTCTATTGCTTGATTGCGATCCAAAGCACGAAGCGAACATCCGGCGGATTCGACCAACTTCCTTATCCCTCCCGGCTTTGAGTTTGGCTTTAGGAGTTTTATCAATTATTTGATTAGACGGGGCGTTAGGATCCTGGTGTTGCCATTGGCAGATCTTGAACTTGGCTCTATGTTCATCGAGTGCCATACTATACATTCAAAAGCTCTAATCAGTTCGCTTATTCTAGATATTTGGGAGCAACTCAAACATTATTGAAGAAGTAATAAGGAATAGACTTTCAAAGGGTAAGTATTATCCGAGAAATTGAGTACGTACGCATGTCGAAAGTAGTGCAGCGTGCTTATAGGCGACTTGGCGAATGGCAACTTCCTAGGTATGAAGCCAACACTGGCCACACAATCCCATACACCAACAAAGTAGACAGGGACATCAGTACAAAATGTCTTTTTGAACTCCGCGCTCATCTTCCAGCCTTCCGGCGTATCGTTTTTTATAGAAGTTGTAGGCGAAAGATACTTGGGCTCGATTGTGCGCTGGCAGCAGCCCGACCTTGTGAAGCATACCAACCAAGCAGCGCACAGTATACGACCCTCTCGAGAAGCCTAGGAGACAGATTTTATCACCTTCGCGATAATTTTGCATGAGAAATCGGTAGGCATCTTTGACGTGGATTCCAAGACCACTCCCCACCGCCATATCAACGACAGCCGAGAATCCATTCTTCAAGCCGTGACCATCATATGTGCCAATACCAGCTTGGTAATATGTGAGCTGAGATGGATCATCTTTCTTCAGGCATGCGACGAAGTTGACCACATTGCTGTTATCATTATCGAATTGGTCGCCTGTGCCATCGAGACAGATGACAATGGTGCGGCCACCAGAGTATGAAGACTGAGAGTCTTGGACTGCCCGAATGGTCGTTGGGAGATGAGGAAAATGTTCTTCTGGCTCTGGCGCCAATGTTGCATCGTCGCGCGAAATCTGCTCTGCGCAAGACTGAACAGGATATGACTTTGGCCTCCACGGGACTTGCGGTACGTGTCCGTTACTCATTGTAACTCTAAGATTTGAGGTCGTTGAGATGGAAGAAGTGGCTGGTATGGTGATAACCTCGGTCTAAGAAACTCAAAGAGGAGACGAAATGAGAGTTGTTGAAGTCTGAGCGAGGTTGGATGCTAAGATTGATGGAGAACGATAGTCTTGATTGACCAGCCATTCATCTGAGACAGCAATCTTCTTGGGGGTGCTTATGAAGCCATGCTGCATGTTATCTCTCCACCTCATGCTGCAGATCGAGGTTTCTTTGCACCCATCCAGTGCCGTGCCTAAAAGTTTTGTTGGTCCTCCAGTCCGAACGCTCGTGCTCCCACAGCACCCTCCACACCATGCGACAGTGATGAAAGCAAGATCCGAGAGAAACAATTATCGTGGCGCTGCAAGAGCGGCAGCATTGCATTCAGAAGTAACGAGTCGCAGGTCACTAGCCGTCGATCTGCGGTTGTCTCCATGTGATATTATGATGTATCATTTCGAAGTACACATTCCAGCAGCACACGAAGGCATCTCACTTTATTGAGGCTTACTCGGTGGGTGCTGTAGATGCCCCCCCACCAGCTCCTAGACGAGCCACCAGATCCAATGAGATCGCTTTGTCAGTTATTCTCCCTTCTGCTAGAGGTCAGATGCGAACTAGTCGCCCATCTTTTCGGGAGCTATGCACTAAAAGGCTAAGTTGATGATCCGCAACAAGGGTAGCTACCCCCGATGGTGCTAGAAGTTTAAAAGCACGAACAGCATCATCAGATTGGTTTATCTACACCGTGTACTGACTTAACTTCCAATACAGTACACACCACGCAAGCCACTTCAGAGCTTCTCAATCCGCAAACAGTAAGTAAAGAGCTGATTGCGCTTCAGACTCAATTGATACTCGCGATCGACCCCGTCCCCTCACTCCCGTCACACAGCACTACTGGAATGTCACACTACTGCTGCACTCACTGCAGTGACTGATATGTCTCCTCCTCGAAGCATATCCAACCCAATCGGAAAACAAACATTATGAAAATCCCTAATGTATGTCTCTCGCAGCTCCTCAGCGACAACTGTTCCATCCCCCGCCCCGCCCGACTTTCTCATTCTTCCCTCTTATGTCTTCCCTTCTCCTCATCAATTTTGCCTTGATGACTGAACCTACATTCATTGTGTATCAATTTGAACAATTAACTTGAGTTACGAACACATCACAATGCCAGCCCAGATCAAGCTTTGGAAAACAATAAGGCGAAAGCCTGCCCGAGCACCAGACGGGAAGACAGACGCCGAAGCAGCTCCAAGTCCAATATCAGAAAAGACTTCTGTCGTTCATGACCTCACTCACCTTGGCCTCAAAAATACCAAAACGGTCATAGACGCCATAGGCACCCTCGCGTCTGGTGAACCTTTAAACGACAAAGATCTGTTGCTCGAAAATGGGGTCTCGATGCTTCAGTCCTTACCGACCAACAGTGGCCTAAGTGCCACGGCTTCTGATAACTTCATTGGTATGCTTTGGAAGGACCTGCCCCATCCTCCTCCAACCATGGCTGGTCCAACAGCTAGATATAGACAATCTGATGGAAGCGGTAACAATCCATGGATTCCTGAGTTGGGTAAAGCTGGTTCACCCTACTCACGTAGCGTTCCGCCTACCAAATCCAAAGGCCCGAATCTCCCAGACCCAGAACTTGTCTTCGATCAGCTTCTCAAACGAAATGGACCTTTCCGTGAACATCCCTCAGGCCTCAATCGACTCTTCTTCTCTTTTGCTACTGTTGTGATTCACGAATGTTTTCAAACAAGTCGATCTGATCCGTGGATCAACGAGACGTCGAGTTATGTTGATCTGAGTACACTGTATGGGAATACTGGCAAGGAAATGAAGCGAGTGAGAACTTACCAGAATGGAAAGATATTTCCAGATTCGGTTGCTTCTGAGAGAATCATGATGATGCCACCGGGGGTTGTTGCAGTTTTGCTCATGTTCTCAAGAAATCACAACCATATTGCTGAGAATCTGTTTTCCGTCAATGAGCAAGGGAAATATAAGCCTTGGGAGAGTCTCAGTGTGCTGACGAGAGAGTATGGTGAGTTGCTACAGTATCTACCTTAGTATTTTGCTGGAATGACTTTACCTAACAATGCATGGTTAATCATAGGCAAGATGAAGACATCTTTCAACTCTCTAGAAATATTAATGTCGGCTTCTTTGCTTCTGTGGTGCTGAAAGACTATGTTGCAGCTATTCTCAATACACCTCGAGCCAATTCGACCTGGTCCCTCGATCTTGGTGCTGAAATCAAGCAAGGTGGAACCCGACTCGAAAGAGGGACTGGAAATCTAGTTTCCATAGAATTCGCCGTTTTGTACCACTGGCACGCGGCTCTCAGCGCTGCTGATGCCAATTGGATGGAAGATTTATTGAGGGCGAACATACCTGGGCTAAAATCGGTTGATGATATGACTGTGGACATGTTCAAAAAGGTTATGATGATCCACGGTCATAAGCTCATGGAAACTCCACCGAAAGAATGGACATTTGGAGGACTAAAAAGAGGACCGGATGGGAGATTCAGTGACATCGATCTTGCAGAGATCATCAAGGATTGTATCGAAGAGCCAGCACACGCTTTTGGAGCACATGGCACTCCAGCTAGTTTGAAAGTTGTCGACATTATCGGTCAGATTCAAGCTAGGGATCTGTTTAATGTCTGTACTATGAATGAGTAAGAACCGAATCCTAAACCTTTTTGGGTAACATCAGTAGCTGACTCTTTGTGTGTTTTCTTTCTCTAATAGATTCCGTCGGTATCTCAACTTACAACCTTACAAAAACTTCGAAGATTGGAATCCTGATAAGGAGACTGCTAGAGCCGTACGTACTTCATCTCTCAGATAAGATTTGCCCTTTTCGAGCTGGTGAATCATTGCTCCTAAATCATATTTGAGTTATCGTATGAATTAGTTTATATCAGGTCATTTTGGGTGGATGTTCATTCAGATCATTTAGACAACTCACTTGGTCTGGGTAACTTCTCCCCAAACGCAAATGATCTCTTGTGAACCAATTCGTACCATTATCCATATATATCTAGGATAAGTAGGCTAACTTAAAGTCTCTGAGTATAGGCGGAGCTCCTGTATGGTCACATTGACAACCTTGAATTGTATCCTGGCCTAATGGCCGAAGTGACGAAGCCAGCAATGCCTGGAAGTGGTGTCTGTCCCGGGCATACAACAGGACGAGGTATCCTCGATGATGCCGTTGCTCTTGTCCGTGGCGATCGCTTCCTGAGTTACGACTTCAATAGTACTACTCTGACCAACTGGGGATTTGCCAAACTCGGTAGCTCGCCGCCTCCTGGCGCTTACGGTGGTATGTTACCTCATTTGTTGTTCAACGGCCTTCCAGGCGCTTGGACAGGTACCTCTACATATGCGTTGCTTCCGTTCTATACTCCTACGACTGTCAGGGGTATCTTGAAGGGGAACAAGGTGATTCAGCAGTACGATCTGGAGAGACCACCAAGTGGCATGGAGGTCATCGGTATTCATACACAAGAAGGGTGTAAGAAAATTTTCGAAGACCGGGAAAACTTCCGAGTTATGTACCAGAAGGCTATTCGCGAATGCACAGATGGCCATGATTTTATGATTGGATGGGATGATGCCAAACGCCACGATGTTCGCTCAAACCTACTTCACCAGGTATTTTTTGAAGAGGGATTCGAGGCGAATGTTTCCCAGTTCTTCAGAAGCAATGTAGCGCGGCTCATCACGGAACACTCGCTGAAGTACTCGAGCAATAAAAGGTCGATTGACATCGTGCGTGATGTTACGAATGTCACGCCGATCCTATGGCTCGCGGAAAGATTTGCTATCCCTCTCAAGACTAATAAACATCCTCGGGGCTTGATATCGATTCCCGAGGCCTTCATGACTTACCTTGTTCTATTCATGTATCAGAGCTTCAAGCTTCAATATTATCCCAGCCAACGAGTGGAAGTTAAGGGAGGGAGCATCGAAGGCCGCACCCGTTCTCAGGAAAATATTTGAGGCCCACCTCAAAACTCAGCAAGGCTTGACGGAAAACGTCGTCGATTGGCTGGCCAAGGGTAGTGCATTTGAAGTTGGCCCTGATGCTGACAGAATTTATCATGCCCTCAATAATTCCAAATTACCCATTGGTGACCTGGTTGGCGATTGTATCGGCATGGGAGCTCCTGTCGCTGGCAATCTGACCCAGCAGGCTTCTTTGCTCATTGACCTATTCCTCAGCGAAGGATACGAAGAGTACAAAGCACGAATTGTCGAGCTGGCTCACAAGGACGATCCTGCTTCAGAGAGAGAGCTCCAAGGGTTTGTCTATGAAGGCATGCGACACGCTGGAGTCGTTCCGGGTCTGCCACGCGTTGCTTCCAATGACATAACCGTTATGGATGGTGCCCGCGGGCCAGTTCATATTAAAGCTGGGCATACAGTTCTTATAGCAACGTCAAAAGCTGCCATGGATCCTGTGGCATTCCCCGACCCAGAGAAGCTGAACCCACATCGTCCATTGACTGACTACACACTCCTGGGTCATGGATTGCATTTCTGTTTCGGAGCTAGATTGGTCGGATGTTCGCTCGCTGCTACTCTTAAGGAGGTATTCAAACTCAAGAATTTGAGAAGAGCGTCGGGTCGCCAGGGTCACTTCACCATTGTTGAGCATGAGTTCGCAGGGGTAAAAATGAGGCAATATCTGGATGGAAATGCAGTAGAGTCGCCGATTCCAACCACTTTAACATTGGAATATGATGAGTAGGTTGCTGAGTATTATTAATGCGGAGGTTTATGAATCTAAATGTCTTCCCTTGGAGGTCTTGATTTCCTTAAGTGATATGTAAATAAAGAGGAGAAAGAGATTATGGTAGTGTCGTTGAAATACAGTAGAGTCTGTGCAAGTACACTAGAGGAGTTCGCTCCACTTTCCCTGAGGTGGTGGTGTCCCAATCCCTCCCGGGAAGAAACACTGCTAGGAAATCGTCGGCGGGGTTCTTCGCCGCAAAATCACGTACAAAATCCCCAAAGACGTTTCCCTAGTCCACGTACTACAATCAAGTGCTTCTGTACGTGCCTCTCACGGAGATTAGCTGATGTAAGCAGCTGTTCGTTCACGGTTGGTGAGATTGAAGATGCGCCCCCAAAAGGCCAGAGGCCGTCAGCCTCAGCCGCAGTCCAACTCCTGAAAAGTCGTTCTCTCCCCCTTCTCTTCCTCTCCCCGTCCTTTCTTTCTCTGCCAGGCGTTCAATATGTACAATCCAGCAAACACAATGGCACGAAGACGTGCAACTCGTGCGGGCGCTCCATCGCAATACCCCCGCATTCTCTTCCATGCACTGCGAAGCGCTCAGCTACTCTCCTCGATTGTCGTGAGTGGAATTATGTGCTATTTCATGTACTATCTCCGTAAGTGTTTTATTAAGCGGTCTGGGGATATTGCTGATATGTATATTAGATATGGAGAAGTATCCAATACCTTGGACTTTTATTGTTGTAAGTTGTACCACATGTTTGATGCTACGCCTTTCCTAACTCTGGTAACAGCTCTTGACTATCTCGATTGCGACTATGGTATCTCTCCTCATGACGATTATACTATACAATTTCACCTATCTATCCCCAATATTCAACCTAGCTTTGAACGGCTCGCTATCGGTGGTATGGGCACTTGGACTGGGGTTGTTGAGTTGGTCGTTGAGCGAGACGCTCAAAAAGGCTTGCGATATCTCTGAATGGGGTTCGGAGGCTGGAGTCATGATATGCAGGGACTACAAGGCATTATGGTCATTTACCTTGATCGGATTGTACGTTTTCCTGACCTTAATTATCCTCTGTTTTTCTGCTCCGTAGCAATAGCTAATCCTCTACATTCAGAGTATCGACTATATCGGCACTTTGCTTGGATATCTATACAAATAAGAAAGCGACGAAGCGGGGCGCATACATTCTACCCGAAGATGATAAAGTGACACTGAGGATGGAAAATATGCTTGCAAATAATTCTCGAGCGAGAGGTCAGGGCTACGATGATGATGAAATTGAGGAAATTCCTGCTGAAGAAGGCGTTATGCTACCACAAATGGACACGCAAACTGCGTACCAGAGTGCGTATGCTCATGAGATGGACACGAGCTACCACAGCAGCTACGGCCACGAGGAACACGGGGATACTACGGATATCGGGAAACATGGTCGATTCCGTGATTAAGGGAATTGTAGAATTGTATTGGATTCTACCAAATATGTGAGAGATTGATTTGATGTCTTTATGGGTAATGATTTTCTGGGGCTGTCCATATATATCCATATATATCCATATATATCCATATACTTGTTCAATGCTTTGATTTCGGGACAATGGAATTCTTTTGCCTACCAAGGGCATTGGAAGATAATGAGCCATAATGTCAACAATCTTCAGACACACAGACTTGCTCCCTTGGTGACTTTGTCAGTCTGCGGACTCCAATGCTTGCTTCCATTCTCCGGGGACGGTACCGAAGCAACTGCAGCCATCCTCCACAAAGTGCCTAGCTGATTGACCACGCATCCGGAATACGTATTTTTACAGTTTGTTCGAAAGTCAGTCAGTCGTGTTGTACAGAGAGCTTTAGACTTTCAGACTTCTGCAAGTTGTCGGATTTTAAAGGTGGACTCTCCCCCCTCCACCCCCCCTTCAGAATTCCCAGAGTCTCTGCTCTCTCTTCACAACGAAATGCCTGGGGTCAAATCACCCTCGGCTTGCCTAGGAAAGGGTAGGCTCGACGCAAAAAAAAGCAAGCCGGCCGACGAGAGTTCGCCCGCGCCCGCGCAAGTCCCTGGTGTCCAATAGTTCCCATTTCTGTGCCCCACTGGAACAGACTGGAGCAGGCTAGGCTTGGATGTGCTGCATCCGCGACAGCTGCATTTGGGGAGTACCCGTAAATTTGCCTTTATCCTGTACTGCTCGAGTCTTAGTCTTGGCTTGTTGCTTACTTCGTACATTGCTGCAGCACAGTACACATTTGACTTCATTAAGCACCATATCAATCGCTATCGTGATTCACGAAGAGAATCTCGATCCGGACACAAGTGCTTGGAGTAGGGAGCCTGCTGGGCCACATGCATGAGGCAAGTACCTCGTAGCTCCGGCAATGGCCCTTCGGGATCCGTGGGCTTCGGTCCTGAAAGCCGTGGTTTGACTGTATCACAGGGGCGATATTAAATGGCCTTGTCCAGCTTCACTCGTCACTTCGGTGTTCCCAGATTCTTCAGCGCCCCGCGGTGAGGTGTAACTCCCGTTTTGACGGACATTTGGGCATGGCGTTGGCGATCAAGCCTCCACGTCCAAAACGCAAGTGTGGAACGCCGGTTAGGACAGGTTGCATTACTTGCAAGTAAGCCCACGTGGAATCGAACCCTTTTTTGGTTGTATTGTATCACCAAGCAAAGCTGACAACCAGACAGGATACGCAGGGTCAAATGCGATGAAAAAAGACCCAGTTGCAACAGATGCACGAGCACAGGACGGTAGATATACTCTTGCTCTTACTCTTACTCTTAAACTTAAGAATAAACCTGAGATACTTATAACTATAGATGCATTTACTAATATAAGTTTCTTAGAAAGTGTGATGGCTACGAACCTGTTGTGGCCAAACAGCGTACTGCGACGCAGCCTCCTGTTCCAAGGACAATTTCTCCTAACATTACTGAGAACCCCAAGGAACTCAAACTTCTTCACTTTTTCTCTGGCATCACAGCACCGATATTTTCTAGCAACTTTTCTTCAGATTTCAACTTCTGGCGACGTGTGTTGCAAGTCGGACACGGCGAACCTTCTATACGGCACGCGGTGATAGCCCTTGGTGCTTTACATCAAAAGTTCATATTCAATAATTCTCAAAGCATAGCGAACGTACTTGAACTTCAAACATTTGCATTTCAGCAGCATACAGCTGCCATCAGTCATTTACACAAACTAATGGGAAGTCAAAGGCAACGATTAGAGATCACTATGATCTCATGCATGCTCTTCATTTGTTTCGACTCATTGCTGGGCCACCATACTTCAGCTATCATCCACCTCGAAGCCGGCCTCAAGATCTTACAGAGTATGAAAATCCAGGCGGCTCATGATCCTGCGAAACTCGTCGCCCTTGGTAGCTGGGAGAGAGATTTTGTTCCTTTGCTACTGAGGATGGGCCTCCAGGCTGTGTTGTTCGTCAATCCTGCCAACAAGGACGAGAAATTAAGTCTTTGGAGGGCTCTAAGCAAAGCTGTACACAAATACGAAGACCAGGATCAGGACTCACCTTTCACATCTCTACAAGAAGCAAGTAATTATCTAGATCGGATTTCCATAGCCATTGGATACGAACGAAAGATGGTCAAGGATCGTATTGAAGCGAAACTCACAAGCATCCCATCGCCGAACAACGAAGTCGTAATGAGACATGTTGGCGACCTACATACGTGGTCTCATAAACTGAATGGCTATCTAGTCAACTTAATTCAAAATGGTTGCATGGATCAAAGGACCACACGTGTGGCAGCACTGCTCAAAATCCACTGGCTCTTCATGATGGCTGTTGCCAACAAGCCAGAACCCTCAGATCACTGGTTCTCAGAAATCCTATTTCTTTGCAAAAAACTGATCGATACTCCCGATGCCAACACGTCGCAAAACTTATCAAGCAAGCGACCTAAACTTCACGCCTGATATGGGTATTATTGCACCACTTCTTTATATAATTCTCACATTTCCAGAAGACCCCATGATTAGCAATGAAGCTTATCGACTTTTATGTCGCGCTCCAAGAAGGGAGGGTATGTGGGATGGGGAGCAGGCGCGGAAGATGGTTGACATGTTCATCAAGGCACGAAATAATGCGGGCAAGATAGCAATAGTCAACGTTCTTAAAAGCCCCTATAGAGGAACATCTCTGGTTAATAACGAGACGGAAGGAAGTGGAACAACAAATGGGACGGACGAAATTTTGAATAGGGTTTTAGGATTGGAGAGTAGTTACAGTACGACACCATTGTCGGCTAGATCTGTTTCTGAGGATGCTGATCTTGTTCACCCGGAGCGCATGGATGAGACGTCACTTACTAATTCATTGCAGGTCATCAGGCAAAAAGAGACTCGGTAGGGGTGGAGGACGTCGAAGCCCTCTTACGGAATAAGAATATATCTGCGATGATGACTTCGGTAGCAGTTGCTGGAACCGAACCGGAACCACAAGAGGTAGAGGAAACGGACGGAGATCAGAAATCCATACTGCGGAGTGAGCGGATTGGTGGGTGGATACCCTCGTGGGAATCTCATCTGCATGCCTGGGACGCTTTGTAGCACCAGAAATAAGACGTGCAGAACAATGACCCGAAGACCTAGAAGAAATCCATGGATCCTCTAGAGTTGGTACTTGGTAACAAGTAAAACATCGAGGTTCGGGTCGCGGAGAGGGGACGGAATGGTATTCGGAGAAGATCACAGACAAAGCTTTTAATAATCACGCTTCGGAGCAGTTTGTCTTTCGCATATGCTAGCGACCGCAATCTTGGTACTGGCGAGACTGGGACGTCAACAGAGGCGAGTGGGTACTTTGTCTAGACAGGTTTGATTGTTCCACATGTTTCATGAACGACGTGGGCAACAAAGATCAGACGATGGAGAAAAAACAAGCAAACTTTGGGATGAATATCAAGATCATGGCTAGGATTCCTACCTGGGCTTGGCTAAGTTATCTTCAGCATTCAAGGAGGGTTACATGAGGAGTTCTGCATAAAGTCGCCAGCGGTAAATGACCGCATGTTGCATACACAACAGTCAAAGTTCACGTACAACGTCTTTGCCAAACCTCAGGGAAAACTTGCTTGCCACAGCATCTACATGTCAATCACCACCTATCGGAACGAAAGAGAAATATGAAAATCCCGTTTAATCAGTAATCACTCTTTGAAATACAAAATGGCCGTTCTATGTATAAATGGAAGGATGGCAGAGGCAAAGACAAGTAGTCTAGGTAAGTTGGCAGGTCAGGTGTACGATGTACCGAATAGCAGAATTTGGACCCCAAAAGTCGGGGAGAGTTTTGGGTAATCGGGTTGTCTGTGCTTGGGTAAGATCGCCGGGGGGGGGGGCAGGGGACGACAGGGGATAGTAGTGGGGATTGGTGCCATCCAGCGACCAGTCCGCTGTATTTAAGCTCTTCAGCCCAATGCCCAGACTGCTGTTCATTGGATGAACCCCTGGCCGTTGCGCTGAAGTCTTGAATTTTGACTTGATGACTGCTAGAGGGCTTGCTGTGCCGCAAGGCTGGGCACTTTTAGGGAAGGATTAGGGGCTTCTCGGCTTCTCATAGGCTGTTTGCTTGAATGAGGATGGGCGATGAGTGCCTATCTCCTTCCAACTAATGAGTTTCGGGTGGGGATCTTCGCCGCAACTTCGCAGCCTTGGGGCTTGACAGTGATCCGCGAATCTCCCAAAATAGGCTGCCTACTAGGTACTGTAAGGCAGATGTGATGGGAAAAGTATGCAGAGGCGGAAAAGTGAGGTACAGTAGATAGATAACTTCCTCCGTCGCATCGCGTGAGCTGTGAGGGTCTGGAATTCTATCGTCTTTACGACTCTGTTGCGCCTGTAACTCTCCATGAGGGTCTAAGTAAGGTCACTATGACTTCTCAGTATTCGCATATCTTCGATGATTGGGATGGAGATGGTCCGGATATCTCAATGGTAGACCTTGGGTAAGATTTCTTCCAGGTACAGTATATCAATTGATTAAGCAGAGACTGATGTAAATTGCAGAGAGTCCGGCATTGAACACGATCTCTCAGACCGACAGACATTAAACCATGCACGAAATAGCTCCTACCACGACGATGCTTCCGGACGATCTCTGCTGCGAGCAGAAAGCTCTGCGACGAGAGCTACAACAACCGATTATGAACCCTCGACGCCGTCTTCGATACAGAAAGATGTACGATCACCATCTTTTCAGGACAGTGAGGTTTTGAATTCGCCCGAAGGTCCTCGCCAGCGATTTCCTGGGATAAGCAATAATTTTCCGCGGTTATGGCACAAAAAATCGGCAGCTTCGCAGCGCACAACCTCAACATTTGACGGCCACTTCGCGCATGGCAAGCCTGGGTGGTGGAAGAAACAGATGCTGGTCGATCGTTCGCTTCGGTCTATGGCTGCTTTCACCGCTTTGTGCGCCGTGGTAATGTGGATTATTGTATTCTCTTATCTCAAGGACTTCATAAGACGCCCAAATCTTAACTCGACATCCGTGGGAGATCCTAAGGGGGAAAGTTGTGAAACTATGGAGCAGAGGAATGTTGCGGTGCACTTCTTCATCAACATCGCTGCGACGATGGTTTTGGGATGCTCGAATACTTATCAGCAACTTGTGACGAGTCTGAAGGTTAGTGAGATGAGATGGGTTTTGTCAAAAAGAGGCGACTCGAGGGTTGGCACAAATTCGCCTTGGGCGATAAATCATAAGCAAACTGGAAAGACCAAAGCTTGGGCTGCTTGGCTTTTGCTTATATCAACATCTATTGTTAGTCTCCTCGTTACACATACTCCTTATATCAAAATTATTACTGACACAGGACAGCCGGTCCATTTTCTTGCCAACTCAGTTGTTGGCCCTTCCTTTTATATCAGCATGCCCACCAACGTTAATTACAGCCCGGGCCCGGCAAACGCCACTTCTGTTGTGACATATCCAAGTGGGTATTCCTATTCCACAAACATCTATACCGAAAATACGCAGAGGTATGACTCAGCATGCTGGACTGCGTTCAGAGCTGGTACCTATGTTCTCCCTCAGAATTTAGATCAGCTCGCCTACGACTGGAATGTGGACAAACTGGGGAACTCGACCTCATATTCAACCGTCAGTGTTCAGTATATGACTCAAAACTGCACAGAATATGTTAATAGCACGGACTGGCAAAGTGCGTTGGGGGAAGTTGTCTATGACAACGACTTACCAAGAGGTGATATTTATGGCATGACATATACCATTGGAAGTTGTACGCTGGGACAAAGTGTCATGTGTACGATACAGGATCCGAAGGATAAGGAATGCCGTCTTAACGTTCGCATGCAGGCAGCTTTCACTCTAGCAGGATGTCTACTCATCAAAGCAGCATACATGATCATTCTCAACTACCGAGCTAGAGGGAAAGTCAAGGAACAATGTCTAACATACGGAGATGTAATCGTTGCTTCGGTACTAGATCCAGAACTGAAAATCCACAACGAATGTCTTCTCAATTCTGGAGATGGCTACAGACATGCAGTCCAGCACACCTGTCATAAACACTGCAAAGACCCGGTTCCATCCACTACAGGCGACGGCATAGGGCATTGTCAAAAATGCAAGAAGTTCAATGTCACCAATATGGCGGCTGACCTACCTCATCCAAGTATCGCAATCAAGTACAAACGCTCCTTGCTTTCCAACCTAGGGTCCACGGCCGTTACGCAGATGATCATTTTGATGATCTGTTCCTTGTGTATGATCTCAGTATCGCTCATGCTCGCTGTTATAATGGGGTCTGCAGCCAGTGACATACACAGCATGTGCCGTGAAGGACGAGAGGACGCAGTATTTTCTGATTATGGCATCCAATGCTCTCAAGGCGCGCACACCTACCTCAAACGACAATTCGGTACTTGGGGAGGCTTCAGCTCCTCAGCGACTTTGGGAGGTTTATCACCCGATAGTCTCGGCAGTGAATTCACAGCATTCGCAATCTCAAACGGTGCTCAATTTCTTTACTCACTCCTCTACCTTCTTCTAATTTATAACCTCACATTAATATCCATGGAACACGAATGGGGATCCTGGGAGACCAAACGCCGGAAACCCCGATGTACAATCGTTCGAGGTCGACCATTCGAACAATCCTATTTCTTACAATTACCATCGCGAATTTTATTACCAATGATGGCTTTTGCAGCAAGTATGCATTGGTTACTAGGAGAAGCAATCTCAACCATTGAATCCATATACGTAGATCCCGTACAATCTCACCACATCGAACATTCAATATACTTCGTAACCTACGCCTCTTATCCCATTTGGCTATCCACTATCCTTATGGTTGCAATGACGGCTGTTTGTTGGTGGGCTTTCACTTTTACACGTGAGGGTTTTATACCTCAGATGTATGGCTCTATACGTACTGTTTGTGCCAGTACTACAGAGCTTACGGATTTTGGTCCCAAGGGTATTCTTTGGGGTGACTTGGGTATGGGACTTAAGTTTAGACATGCTGGTTTTTCGGCCGATGAGCCCGAGAAGATCGTTCCTGCTGAGCTTTATTGTGGCAAGGGCGAATGAACGGCACAGTAGATCATAGAGGAACGATATATTAAAGGCTCACTCTAGGAACCAGCTTGAAGACGGAGCTTGAAGACAGAGTTGACATTCCTCCGTATCTGGTTTCATGATATATACGGGAATACTGGGAAGTCGAATCTGAGATGACTTCAATGAGATATGATATATGCCGGGATACGATCCATGATTTCAGGCCAGGCTGAGGGGAATCAAGTCGAGAGCTCTGGATACTTAACTTACTACTGTGGAAGAGGAGGAGGAGATGGGAACTCAGATAATCTGAGGATATATACTGTACAAGTACAGGAAATTCTGTACAGGAGATACTTAACATGGTATGGTGTTAAGACGGAGTTTTGTAGATACCAATGTGCTGCATAGATAGCATTGTAGATACGTATATAAAGGATAACAATACAGTTGACGTTTGTCACGACTGGAAACCTGGGTTTGTTTCTGTACAATTATAATTCTCACTCACCGAAGAGGTAAATGATGAGGATGTTGATGACAAGATGGATTGAGATTCCTAGCCTATTGCCTACATTACAGTTTTCTCGGCACACTATACTTACTAGTTCTATTCTTATTCTCATCTCTGCTTATCCTAAATTTACACCCTTCAAAACAATTTTAAGGAAATGCTTCTCTGGTCCCTATTCTATTTAAAAGCATGGATGGAACCCGGAGCACCTGAAATTGCACTTATCAATTTTGTGAGTAAGTCACAGTTTTTGCAAAAAAAAAAAAAAACCATATCTGGCAGAAACAAAGATCTTTGAGATAGACCGGAGTTGAAGAACAGGCTTCAGACCCTTTTTCATTCTTCTAATTGTGTATTAATCTTCCTAGATGCTTATTAAGTAGTGTCTTATATCTTTTGCTGGAACGTAGAGCTGTATGAAATAGATGAGAGTTAGTTTATATTAGTTGGACGCGGCTTTTAATTAATATCCAACGGTAGATCATTAAATATATGCCCTGCAAATAGGCACTAGTGTGATAATTTTGACTCTAAGTGCATGTTCTATGAAGGAGTGGATTTGTAGTTAGCCACAGTATTATTTAGTCCAAGGCCTATATAAAACTCCTACTAGCTAGTACGCACTTCCCTTTTTTATTATGCAGCAGTATTTTATCGAAATTTCATTTCTCATCAACCTTCCCTTTGCATATATGTATATAGCGTTTAGAAGCCTTAGTACGGGAGTGTTTAGCAGCACACAGGCAACCTAGAGCTACTAACTCGACTAATTCGATTCGACGAAATAGGGACTGAAGTGGGTATGATACCCAAGAGCTGTACTAGAAATGCGTACTAGTGGATTATAAAGTGTAACTACAGTAAAGTATTTTTTTTTTTTTTTTTTGGAAGGCATTATAGCAAGATCTTTAAAGAGAACTAAGACTAGGCTAAAATTATAGGAATGTGAATTGGCGTAATTGATAAATAGATATATTCCATGCACTTCAGTCTTACAATGGATACTTGTGATAATCGCTATTTTTTCCCTTCTGGCTCCTCGTTCTCGGCCCTGGGTATAAGTCATTGTCGTTATCCTTCAGCTTGTTGCTTGGCATTTTGTCCTTCGAGGGTGACAATGATAGCGTCTCTCTCCAGGCTCCTGAATCCTAATTTGAGGTGGTTTTAAGGTTCGGTCTTCTTCATTACTTACGATCCTTCCCGATGGCGATGTCATCCTACTCCTAACCGAAGGTATGGTTGTAGTTGACGAAGCCGGTCGGTATATCTTCTCCCTCTTTTCTAATCTCTCAATTTTATCCTTCAAATTTTTATTCTCCTCCTCCAATTTCACATTCCTAGCAATAATTCTGTCACTCTTTATAACCATTTCTTCATAATCCTTCTTGTACGTTCTTCTCTCCTCAGCAGCGTGCTTCTGAATTCGATCCAACTCAGCATTGGCATCCTCTAACCTCCTTATCTTAGCAAGAGTAGAATCATAAACTTCTTGCAAGGCACGCAGATCATAGCGTTGGGATTCCGTGGAGCGTGGCGCGAAAGGGTTCTCGTTGGTTTCGATACCGCTGTCTCCACTCCACCTAAGCTTAGACTCAGGGTAAGTCGGACGGGGTTTGTCTTGGTGTGATGATGGTTTTTTTAGAGTGATGAAGTTTCTTGTTACGGTTTTCTCTTGTTTCAGACATTGTTAAATCGGATTGCTTCGTATCTATCTTCTAATTCCAAAATAGAACGATTCTCGCTGGCATCCAAGGATGGTGGTTCTGGTGGCTGGACCGAATCTAGAAGATGTTGAGTAAAGGTTTTCGTCTTCAATGCCAGATCTCGCTAGAACATACGCATTTGATCATATTTGATTTTCTGTACTGCTTTTGGTAACTCTCCATATGGACCCTTTTCTGATTTTCTGATTTTATCGCTCGTTCGATATTTATAGACTGAGCAAGATTGTTGAGTTTCTTTGTATACAATCCCAGCCTATCCAAGTCTGCCTGCAAGTCTGTTGTATCTATATCTTCTAATACCGCAGTGCTATTCAAGGTATAAATTAGATATTTACTTGGGAGTGGGACCACTGAAACTCGTATAGCACTTGTGGTGTATAGCTTGCTACTTACGAGTAATCTGCGGAGTCGGTGACTGTTTCTAGAGCCGTCTTGGTACTATCCAAGCGGGCTTGAATACTGCTGAATATCTCGATTATGGCGCTGTACAGGGTATTTTTGACTCCGATCTCTAGATCACAAAGATCTATGTTGATGTTGTCGCCCCACAGTCTGAGACGCAAGTAATTATCTTCCAGACTGTCTGAGACGCTTTTCCCATTATGTTTTAATTTTTCACACTCTTCTGAGTCATCGATCTGTACCTCTATCTCAGCAGCTAGCTCTATCAGGTCAAGGATTTGCTCAGATATCGAAGTCAGCCATGAATTGAGGCTTTTCTCTGGAGTTGATGCCATCTGACCGCTCTCTATTAGATTTATACGCGCAAAGAAAATATGTTCTTGGTTCTGGAGCTTACTTGAGGACGCTGAAAGTTTGTGTCTAGTCTATTCAAAACATTGCAGTTTCAAGAGGGCTGATTCTCTTTGAACACAAAAATACAAGATATCTTGCGGACAAAAATAATAGGCACATAAGGACTCTTTCAGAAGAGGGGTCAAGATAATCTCACTATATAAGCGCTAAGGCACGCATACATACATATAAGGCTCTATGGCACATCTTGTTGCGCCAGCTTGCTGTTTCTCAGCCTTACTGAATTGCCCCGCAAAAGCTTTCTCCGTGAGCTTGCTTTCAGCTGCCAACTCACAAAAACTATCTCCCAAAGCTTCGGCAACTTGAAACAGCATGATTGAACCCATCTCCATTGTAGGCCTGACGTTTAGCATTATAGGTCTATTGTCTACTGTCCGAAATGGGGTGATCACTCTTCATCGTGATAAGCGGGAGTTTGTCGAGTTCGACAGCAAACTCGAGGATCTTTACAACGAGCTCGAAACCTGGGAAATGCGGATTAAAAGTTGGAAAGCACTTTGGATGGTTCAAGAAGGCGAATCAGAGACCCTCTTTACTACTTTTTGGGGGAAAAACAATTCCATCACACAAAGGCTAAGCCGTATCAAAACGACGGCTGAGACGATCCGCAACTTGCTTGCTTGCTCAGCTCGATGCTAAAAGCAATGCAAACCTTCTCGAGAAGTTCAGATTTGTTCTTATTAGATCATCACATCTTCGAGATTTACTTGCCACTTTGAAGCTTCAAGTCGAGTTGTTGGACAACTACTCGATGGATCTTTTCAGAGCTGAACATTCGGTTTACGATAAGCCTGACCGAATGGCGATAGAGACGGCGAAGAATGAGGAGATACAAAGGTTTCTGGTCAACCTGGTTAAAGCAACTTCAACCACTCAACCACTTCAACTTCTCTGTATGAGTTTTGCAATGATGTTGATCAAGAAAATCGCGATACGCAGATCATTGGTCTTGAATTGGACTTGATGGAGTCAGAAAAGTTTGCTTCATGGTTTGCGAATGTTGAAAATTTTGCCAACATCGGGGAGCTGACATTCTACCTTTTGGTGAGATCTAAGAATTCTGGCCCAGCTTGGAGAGTCTGTATCAAGCCTATTAGGGTCGGAAGCTGTTCTGACGTCCAAGGCTCGGAATCGCTGGAACGAGAATTGAACAAGTTATACTCACAAGATGGGCAGCAGGGATTCTTAGCTGGTTCAAATAACCTTTACTTTCAATTACAAGGAACTCTGGTAGGGCAGGCAACTTACTCTCACCCTCTTGTGGTTGGTTTAATGAAGGTCCAGCAAACCTATCTGATAGGTGCACCGGCACCTTTATCTGAACCAACACGACTTGACATTATTTATGGACTAGTCAAATGTGGCCTACTACTTCTAGAGACACCATGGTTCGCAGATTTGTGCAGCTGCGGCATTCAACAAGTTACACTACCAGATAAAACGCGATACACATTCAGAGTTCAACCGATTGAGCACCAAATCCCAGAGCCACTTTCACCTGAGAACTGCGTGTCTTCAAAGTGTTGCCGCTCAAGTTTCACTAGCAAGAATGGAAAACTGTTTGTTCTTGGTATTATCCTCATCGAAATTGCTCTGGGCACGCCTGTTTTGAAGGTCCATCACGACGAGTCGTTGGTCTCTTCTATAGAGATATGCTCTAAATCAGGCACCCAAAAGATCAAAAAATCCGTAATGATGATTATGGTGGAAGATGCTACAGGCTCTTGTAACTAACTACCGGCAAGTTGTTGATTATTGTTTGCGATGCCCCCTCCAAGGAACATCGGAATCAAATTTGAACAACTTTTTTCAAAAAGCACTTCTTCCGTAAGTTGCTAGAGACTACGCTATTTAGCATATACTATAATAGCTAACAATCTTAAGAATCGAACAATTTCGAGATAACTTGCTGGAATCAAGGAGAAGAGCCAAGGCAAGACGTGAACGGGGCCGCGAACGAGGAAGGGAGAGGGCTCGTGTACGGCAAAGCTTGCGGTAGTAGAATGGGTGATGAGTTACTTTACTGAGAAAGACGACAAAACGAGGCTAATGAAGCAATTAAGACGTATCTTTCTTTCTTTCGATAAACGAACTTTAAGAGAAGCAAGTGTGTATTATTCATAAAATCTGGTGCTTCTCGTAGTATAAATTCTCCTCTTTATATTCCCTGACTCCTTACTGTCTCAAAAAAAATTCGAAGTGATTATCTAGAGGAATTAATTGGCTACAAATCGAAGTAAAACACCACAGCCACGTAAATTTTAGAAGCACTTGACTATTCTTATCGCTTGGGATCACCTCATTGCTGCTGAATCATAAACTCGCTGTGTAGCGATACTCTCGCCGAGCTCTAAATCTCGCCGCGACTTCTAGCTCGCTTATTTATAGTGACGTTTAAGCGACCAATCACATCAGGATCTCGTAGTCAATTGTATGCGCAGACGTATGGCGCGTATGCGGACTGATTATAAAGTCTTTTGCTGGCAGATCGTTCCGTGTGGGAGTACGACATACCGGTACTTTCGGCATGTGCAATTCGACTGAGGGGATGTACAGTACAGTAAAACTGTTGAAGAATGACATGCATCTGCAGCTATTCTGGCTTAATAATACAGAATAAGAGGATATGATACGAGTATTGTGGTATCATATTGTGTTGCCAAGAAGACTAGGTGTGTTTTCTGTACGGATAAATTGGAGTTATTGGGTTGAATGTCTCTCTCTCTTCCCAAGACTTTTCTACCTATAAAGTAGTACCCCATCTGCTGTTCTTCTTTCTTCTCACGATCATAACTTCAATTCCTTCTCAGATTATAAGATTTATGCAAAGAAGTCCTTTTTAAATCCTCAAGAGCTTATATACCACAACATGGCTGACCATAACTGTCCAACTACCAAGGCCGTCGGCAATAATGTCAATGCTGCTCCAACAACAGGGTTGCGGGAGACTAGGAAAGAGAATCCTCTTGAAAACCCTGCAGCACCAAAAGTAAGTCTACCACACTTACGAAAACAAGATAGTAACAAATGACTGATGTTCAAACTTTTCAGGTATCATATTACACGCCAGTTCAAAATATTCCAGCTGGCACAGCTATCGTGCATTCTGACTCTCCAATTCCAAAACTCTTCCAACCGCTCCAACTCCGGAGCTTGCACCTGCAAAACAGGATCATGGTCTCCCCAATGTGCCAGTATTCGGCAGAAAACGGCCATTTAACCACTTGGCACCTGACCCACCTCGGAGGAATCATCGAGAGAGGTCCAGGTCTCACCCTTACCTTACCGAGGCCACATCTGTGACTCCAGAGGGACGTATCACTCCTCAGGACTCCGGTTTGTGGATGGATAGCCAGATTGAACCATTGAGGAAGATCGTGGAGTTTGCGCATAGCCAGAATCAGCATATTGCAGTTCAATTGGCACATGCTGGGAGGAAGGGGAGTACTGTTGCCCCTTGGATTGATAGAAAAGCTGCTGCTACTGCTGAGGTAAGCTGTTTGTTCTTGGATCCAATGAATCCTGGTGTTGATGATAATTCTAGGTTGGTGGCTGGCCTGATAGAGTTATTAGTGCTAGCGACATCCCGTATGATGAGCACACTTGCATTCCGCACACAATGAGCCTGGAGGACATAGCTAGCTTCAAGCAGTCTTTTATCGATGCCGTGCACAGAGCTTTGAAGGCAGGATTTGACGTGAGTTGCCGACAACAATTTCACTTCATCAAGACTAATATGTGCATCATCAGGCCATTGAAATCCATGCAGCACACGGCTATCTACTTCATTCCACCCTCTCAGCAGCCACCAACAAACTTCCAGCTCCATACTCCGGCTCTCTTGAGAACCGCATGCGCCTCCTTCTCGAGCTTACAGCTCTTGTCCGTGCCAACATCCCTTCTACAATGCCTCTTCTAATCCGCATCCCTGGTGGCGATTGGATGGAGCACGATCCCTCTGTCCCTGCATGGAACATTAACGAAGCAGCAGCTCTCGCCAAAGCCTTGTCCGCACCAGAACTCGGCGTTGACCTTCTTGATGTAAGCTCCGGAGGTCTTATGTCGCAGCAGAAAATCAAAAGCGGACCGGGCTACCAGGCACATTTTTCAAAGGCAGTAAAAGAGGCAGTCAAGGGAACTAACGTACTTGTCGGTGTTGTGGGAATGATTACGAGTGGTAAACAAGCTGAGGATTTACTGAACGAAGATGTTGCAGATGTGGCATTTGTTGCGAGGGCATTCTTGAAGAATCCAGGTTTGGTGTGGGCATGGGGTGAGGAGCTTGGTATCGAGGTGAGGGCGGCGAATCAATTTGGTTGGGGATATGGGCAGAGAGCTGCTGGTGGTGTGAAGATTGGACATGCTATTGCTGCTAGAGGTGATTAGTAGATTGTCTAGTTACAAGGTTTAGTTATATATAGACTTGCTTTGGGCAGTCTAAGTCCCTAGACACAGGCCAGACATTGTTTATTCTATTCCTTTATGTCTCTAATATATATGATCAGTTAGCCTATGCGCTTTCTCATCTATTTAGTTATCTCAATTTGATGCTTATAGTATATACAGTCCTCATGCTCATGGGAGCAAGGGAGCAATTAAGCAGCTCAAGTAAAAGAGAGCAAATTGACAATAATATCATGTTTCCAGGCTCCTCGCTAAATAAATAGGGGTCGTGACGGTATTTTAGGGGGCAAACTCGCTAAGAATTTAGCGCAAAGCACGCTAATGACGTCTTGGAAGTTTGTCGCCAGCAGCAGCTTTCGACTCCCTTCAACCATTACCAAAACGACAACACCTTCTTTAGTTCACTATCACGAACTTCAGATCAGCGTGTTCCTAGCTGAAGTAACTTTGGGTCGTTTGTTGCAATGTCATGGATGGACTCCTGGTCTCGTCCCTCAAAATCATCAGCTACCCCGCCACCCACCCCTCTATCTCACATCAGGCGGAGAACAAGTTCCCTATTGCCATACCTGTGGCCGTGTGATCTCGACTAGACGCTCACATACCCCAGCTTCACACTCAACACAAGTCAAATATTGCTCCGATCGCTGCAGACACAATAAACCAACAGATGCAGATAGGAAGATTGAAGATGCTTTTGTGGCCATCTTGAACAATGACTTGGCGGGTTTCAAGAAAAAGTACGATTTAACTACGAGTTCAGAGAATCAAAATTCAGAAAAAAAGGGACAGGTAAAGAAGATGAAGGGTGATTCGAGAGTCATTGTACTTTGTAGTGAAGTTGAGGAATTAATCTTCGGCTCTAGGCATGATCCGTCAAGGAGTGCTGGAAGGAAGAAGGATCGAAAGCCACGTGGGGTTCCTGATGCTGCGGTTTGGAAGAGTGTTGATATGGAAGATGATCCACCAGAACCTACCTATACTGGTACCGCAACGAGACAAGACATGTAAGGTCCCTTTTAACACGTGACTTTTAATCCGAGCTGACTAGTATATGAAGTGCTCAGGACACAGATAGCGACGAGAGTGATGACAGCGAAGATGGTGGGATTGATCTCAGTCTCGCTAATCATAGAGTTGATCAAGACCATATCAAACTGGAAGTAGATAGCGAGCACAAGAACTTTGGTGCTGGCAAGCGAAGACCAGCGCAAGAAAATGCTGTGGTAAATGGAAGTGTAGGTGGAGAAAAAGGATGGGCAGAAAAGATCGAAGAGAGTGAGGACATGTTACAGAAGAGACGACAAGGGCAAAAACGTGCGGAAGAGAAGGAGATGGTGAGAAGAGCAGCTAGGCGAGGCGTTGCTTTTGGTTTTGTTGTGGAGGGGAAAGAGGAGTCACAGCACGAGATGATTGTCAAGGTCAAGGGTAGGAAGAAAAAGCAAGATGACGATGTCCCTGACGCTATCTCGAAACAGGGTCCGTCACCGGGCAAGGAAAGTAGAAAGAAATGTGAGGCTGTTATGACTAAGGCTGCGGTTGTTGTAGAGCCTTCCTATGCTAAAGGTGACTGGGGAATTCGTTGGAGGGAAGAAGTATGATAGTTCTAGCATATTGTTAGAATTAAAAAGATCAGGAGCTACTCCAATCTGGAGTTGATATGTACTATTAGTCATCCGTTAACTAGAAGTGATCTACTGGTAGGCTAGCTAATTATTGAAGGCCTCTTTCTTAGTTTATAAAACGCCAGAACGAAGTAAACCAACTAAATATTCTCTGAGTCTTGGCTCGCTTCATTGAATTGGCTAGGAAGACGACCATAAGACTCGGCTTTCCATCCTTCACCGACAGCACATACCCTAACATAATTAACCAGCTCCATTGCCAATAGACGAATCCTTAGTCTTTCAATTGACCCTCTGATTACAACTTAGCGAAAGCAAGCTCATATGCCACACAAGAGTCAAGAGTCATATGCCACACCAAGAGTCATTGAGCATGATCAATCATATGATCATAGTTCAAGTATTTGGTAAGATCATCATCGCCATGGAGATGATTATCACACAACTCGAAGTCCGACTCTATGACGTAAATAGCTGGATATCCAGCCTTGATAGCAGACATATGATCTGAACCACACACCGACCACAATCCGTTTCAACCCAAGATATATTAGTGTACTATTAGAATTCAGTTCAGTGATTTTTATGTCTTTCCAAGTCACCTAATCAAGAAACTTCTTACCTCAGCGATAATCATCTTAGTAAATTCCTTCAGTTCGTCATCGACTAAGAGCAAGTAAATATTAGTACAAAGTAATTTTTGGAAATTGTCGCAAGGGAAGCCAAAACTTACTATACCCAGTCATAATCCCAAACTCAGGCTTTCTACCGGCCTCGATAGTCAACTGGATAAATCCTGTCATATCCTGCTGAAACATAGCCTTAACATCCTTCCCATTCTTCTCATACTCCGAGAAGATAGCCTGACTACCCAACGTTCCACCCTCTTCAGCAGCATACCAATGAAACTCAACAGTATTCTCCGCCTTACCCTCAACCAACTCTTTCGAACCGAGCAAAACTCGGAATACCTCGAGGATCGTCATGGTTCCACTTCCATCATCGTCTGCTCCTGGTGCTCTCCCATTGATAGGGTCGCCATGATTGACGCTATCCTGATGTCCTCCGATGACTATTGTAGAATTGGATTTCCCGGGTATGGTCGCGATTATGCTTTGCTGGCCCCAGGGATGAGGGAATGCTTTCACTGATACTCCGAGCTTATCTGCTCCTGTTTCTTTGATCGTGTTATTGATAAGGGCATGAAGCCATTTGTAGGACTTTTCGCCGTGCTCAGATTTATAGTATCTATTATGAAAGGATGTAAAATACTCTAGATGGTTCTGAATGTTGGTTTTGTTTAAAAGATCCAGCAATGGCGCGATTTCGCTCTGGAAACTTGCTTTCTTTGGGAATTTATCCTTCTTGTTTGATGCGATGTGGTAGGTCCCCAGGTCTCGAAAATCGGTAATGTCCATGAACATTTGGCCATTCTGTATTTGATAAGTGAGTGTCGAGTGCAAAGCGAGTTGATACCAAACATATTTACCTGTCTTAATTGCCATTTTTCAGCTTCAGTCGCCCATTGCGTTTTCCCGGGAGCAAGTTCTAGTAAGTATTGTGGTTCTTCTAGATTGATAACGATTTGACTTGATTCATGCTCCTCTATAAATCGAGCATTGATGTTAGTTACGGCCAAAGCCAATAGCGAGATCGTGGTTGCTTTCATAATGCCCAGCGCCATTGGTATTTAACTTAACGAGGTACAGTAGTAGTAGTCTCAAGGGGCTTAGGATGACTTTATAGATAGATAACGCTATCGAAACTTCATTTATGCAAGGCACCGAGGGTATGTAAGTAAGCACGGCTTATTTCATTGCTATCAATGTAGCACCTTCCTAAATGGGTTTAACTGATACAGGCACGCTGGGATGACGACTTTTCCCCGCTGTGTACCTCAAAAATCCCAAGCGACATAAAACTATACGAAGGAGTAGAATAGTTTGTCGATTTAAGATAACTGGTTTGGAATTTTAGTAGGAAATTGTTTGTAGTAACTCAAGTAAAGAGGTAGCGTTCTATTGCAGTGTAGAAATGTAGTCAAGTCTATCATCCGACTCCATCCCACTTTTAGATTACAATTGAAACCACTTATCGATCCCGGACTAGAACCTTAACATGTATATAGAGTCGATGTCAACTTTTTAGGTGGTCTATTAATCTCTGTGCTCTCTAAGGGTGGTTTATTGTAGAAATCCAGAAGTTCTATATTCTACCTAATCACTCGTTTAGTTGGGGATTTCTTCCCCCCCCCCCCCCCCCCAAAAAAATCTCAAAAGTGATTCCGGCATTTAACGGATAATAAGCATCTTCAGGAACCAAATTAATCTGGAGTCAAAGGTAGAATGGCCCTCGTTCTACTTCAGGTCCAAGAAGGAAAAACGGAGGGTAGCTTTCGGCGATTTAAGAAGTGTATGCTCGCTTAAGTCCTACCCAGAAGTAGGATGCTTACTTTGTAAATGCAATTCATCGGCATTACTAAGAAAACTTGATTTACTTACATTTTATCATACTTGTCAATATACCTAAGTCATATCATACCACAGCTATTAGTACAAGCAAAGTGCTTAATAAAACAACCAGCACTTATAATATTGCATCTGAAGACAAAGTACAGAGATGTTTTTTCAAGGCCAAGGTAGTCTAAGCAAGTGTGCGACAACTTATAGCCTTGACCTACAGTTGCCACTAAAGAAATCTATTCGAGTTCAAAGTATACTAATTTTCACTTGCTATGTTTAGTTTTGGATTAGTTAAAGTTAGCGTGGACTGGAGACTTCACTATTAAATTCAGCGCACAGCTTAATAAAATGTTTTTGTCACACTCCTCCTCAATTTTATTGACAAATCTCTTCGAACAAACACTCACAAACAAAAACCGACAGCTCGATACTTCTCAGAAACGACATTATGTCCTCAACATCTCTCACAGATCGTGGACTCCGAAGTCTTCCCGCCGAGATCCGACTTCTGGTCTTTAAGTTTGTACTTAGAGATACATGGAAACAATTCCCAGCACTTCCACATGAATCATATGATTTCCATGCCTTTGAGTACCAAGAAAAGAAAGATGAAGTTCGACGCATACCAGCTCTTGTCAAAGCCTTGCGACCTGATGAGTTGCTGTATAAAGAGGCATTAGAAGCATTTAAACGAGTTAATACCTTTTCTTTAGACGAAGCCAATAATTGGAGCTGGACAAACATGTCAGAATTTGCTATTCGGTCGATCGAGTCTCTGAGTATTTTCATTCTACCCCAGGGGACTGAATGTTGGATAATGCCTGAAAAGTGAGAGAATATTTTTAAAATGGTCCAAGTTGATTGATTAGTATGCTAACCAATTATTTAAGTCTCAGTACTTGCGGTTGCCCAGATTGTTACAACATTTCACTCAACCCACCTTCGTTAGCCTTCGAGTTAACAGACGAATTGTACGCATTTACAAAACTACGTGTTTTGGCCATCGATATTAGACACGCCTATTGCTTTTCGTGGGGTGAAAATGGCCCTGTGAAGCCTAATGTAAAAGAGTGGGAGGATTTGAAGAATGATGTTCGATGGGGGGTTTCATCCTTTGAATTCTACTTTCTGTCTAAAATCATCACGGTCACGAGGAAGATGGCATTTGCTTTACCGAGTCTTCGGGAGATCCGCATACATACAGTCCACGGATTCAAGGGCCATGATTCTGATGGATTTGAGGAGTTGAACATGTTCATCACGGAAATGAATGAGTCTCTGGGTACGGTAGCAGAAGTGGAAATGGTGGGAATACTAACGAAACCACCGATCATTTTCAAAGAGCAACGAACTTGGACTTGGAAGCTTAGGTAATACTATAAGAGAAACTTCCTTCTTGACCCTGATTAGGAATGCAGAACCTATGGCAGCATATTTTACAGCATATAATTACAAAATTATGGCTTCTTAACTAAAGATTCTATATAGTATATACATGCTATGTAGCAACTATATCAATGTTTTAATATTCCTCATCGGCTTCTAGCTTATCTAAACTATAAGCAGAAAACTACCTATTTAGTCCTCGGGCGAAGATTCTACATCATCATTGACTGTACTTTCATCTATCACTGTATAGCTTTCCCAACCTCTTCTTGTCGAGTCTGGGAAACTTGTGGTGATAATATGGGTGGGTGTAGGCACTGAGCTCATAGAGCCTAGCCCGAGTCTTTCATTACAAGAGTGAAGTCGTTCCCCAGAATGAAAAATAAGCTGAGTCTACGGTCCGTATCTTCGAGTTGGGTTTCGTCGTCATATTTATCTACTAAAAAAAACTAAGAAGAGGAATGATAAAAATAGTGAAATTTTTCTTCCTATCTAGCCATACAGATACTTTCAAAGCAGAATGACAACACCCATCTTTAATGACAAAAATCCCAGCACCCGCCGCAATCTCCATTCAGTTCTTCGCTACAAAACTCAAAAACAGCTTCTACCTTATGATCAGTATTACTTCACAGCAATATCATGCTACTGTAAAGGATTAGAAAGAAGTCCCTACACACTCAGATCGTAGAAACGGTTTCTAATTTTGAATTCTATACATATACATATAATCGTTTCAATTCTCCCATCATCTCTCCAACACATCTCCCCCAAACCTCCCTAAACCCACCCGCACACTCTGTAACAGACACAATATCAATCCCCCACTTCCCATCTCATCTCATCTCATCACATCACATCACACCCATTCATTAATCAAAAATCCACCACGCTCCTCCTCCTCAAAACAAGCCCCTCCGACCCGACCCTCCCACCCCACCAACTCCCTCACTCACTAACTCGCCACAATCTCGGCTCCCGAAAAAAGACCCCCCAAAACCCAAAAACCCAAAACCCAAAACCCAAGAAAAGCTCAAAACAAAACAAAGTCAAACGAACCACGAAACGAACGAACCATGATCATCAAACAGAACCAGAACCAGAACCAGAACCGCAAAAATAAAAAAGCAAATAAATAAAACAAAACAAAAGAAAACCCCTAAACCCTTAAACCCCAAAATTCCCGATCCAGTGGATCTTTAATGGATCTAAAAATTGTGGAGCTCACTAGGTACTACCGTACAGTACTTACAGAAGAAGTACCGGCAGGGTACTTACTACTCCATAGAAAAAGAAACGAACATACAAAAAAGGACCCATTATAATACGTGCACGCATTAAATTATTATGCATGCACGCCGGATAAAAAAATATTTGAAAATCAGAGAATCGGTACTGTACTGTACAGTACGGTACGGGTATGGTATCTAATCGTTGGATCGATGCCGATCTAACGAGATGTTTGTTTTTTCGGGAAACGAGTTTTGAAGCTACCAGGGGTGGAGGGGAAGAGAAAGAAGAAAAAAAAAATGAAGTAAAATCAATACTTGGCTGTAATATTGGGGATTACCAGGCAATATTTAGCGATTCTGCAAACTTTGGGATTGGTTCGGAGTTAACTGAAAAAAGGTTGTAATTAAGGTTTTTCGGTTTTTGTTTTTTTTACTTTTTACCAAGCAATGAGTGGATTTTGTGGGTTTTGTGGGTTTGTGCCACTTGGCTGGTCTGGTCTGGTGGTGATGGATTATTATTTGATTGAATCATGATGGTAAGTAGAGTTGGATGATGGGACGAGAGTGGATGTTATGTGGGGCAACTTTCGTACGTGCCATCAAACGGTTTGTGATTTCTTGGGTGGAGGAGAATTGGTGGAGTTGGTATAGACCAATAATGACTTGTTGTATTGTAATTGTGGTCTAAGTCCTAGCTAGGCAGGCAACTAGTGGTGTAGTTACCGGTCTATATATAGTTTGTAGAGGTGTCTTAGTTATTCTGCCTCAGTGGTATCATCCTTCATCTTCCGTTTATTTCAATTTGTTAGGCGGACATAATAGTCTGGACGCCTATCAACCCCATATAGAAGCAGTAAGCCTCACCGTCATCCATATAAACGCCGTGACCCTATCCATTCCCATCCCAACCCATCCCAGCCTGTCCCAGCCTGTCCCAGCCTGTCCCAAGCTGCGCTGTCCAAGCTGCGAAGCTATTTGTTTTCAGTAGCCAAACATGTGCACACTGTTGTATTCCATGATCCCGTTCCAATCCGTCCCAGCCGTATCCCATTTCCTGAAGCCGTTTCCCATACCCCATATCCCATAAACGTAACCCATAATACAACAGCAAGAACAGAATAATGTCATCTCGGTACAGTCCTCTTTCTCATTCTCGGTTTGCAATATACCTTCCCTTTCACAGACCCAGCCATCTCAGCCGCGCCTCTAAATCTGACTAAACCATTTTTCCTAATACCGGCAGGCGCACTCGCTCTACGTAAACTCATCTCCATTTCTTCTTCCACAATATTGGGTGCCCATTCACCGTCACAGAACCCTTCATCTTCGTCGACTTGTAAACCTAAAGTGTCCTCTTCTAGTGCCGAGGGAGAGGTATCGACTTCTATGTCGAAGTCTTCTAACGAGTTTTGAGTGTAGTATTGGGTAGAGGGTGCCGTAGTCGGTAATGGTTGGAAGGTGTGGTCTCGAGAAGGCGGTGGGGTTGAAAGGTAGGGCTGTGGTGGTGATTGACTGGTGATTATGGGCTTAGAGTCGGGTTTGGATAATGTGCATTGAGAATTTGTAGTTATCATTTGCGTGACCAGTGTATTGATGTCGCGGACGTGAGTTTGGCAGGACTGTAGCTTAACATTGAGTTGTCTCTGCAACCGACGACAACACATGGAGTCCGTCTTTTGTTTCGTGGTCATCGGTCGTAACGAAGGAGTAGTAGGTGCGGATCGGCTCTGTGCTGATATGTAGGAGTATTGCTGGTTGACTTCGAAATCATCGTCATCCACTTCCATAGGCGGACTAGGTAATGAGTAAAGATAGGATACAGCTTCGTCCTCATGAGTTAATTTTGAAGAAGTCAAACCATTTACCAGGTCGGTAAGGCCTGACTGTGAGGGCTTTCGTAGCTGTGAATGTGATGGTTGAGCTGTCGATTGGGCCGGGGATGATGACAACACAGATGTGTCTCTTGGGGAAGGTTGTTGGTACTCGTCATGAAGCTGCTCTCGATTCTGCGCTTGGGCGCCAAAAGTAAAATTATCAAACATATTGAAGAAAGGAAGAATCGAATCTAGAATCCTTTTCTTTCCGTTCTCTGTTTCTCCGGCCAAAGTCGAGTCCTATATGTAAGGAATCAAGGCCAGGCAATATGCTAAATCCATCCGTACACGAGTCTAGATGGAAACGAGTGGCGCAATCCGAGCTGGACAGATGAACCGAGAAGACGTCGCAGCAGTACTTCGTCTTTTCCTTTCGTTTTGACAGTTGTAAAGGGAATGATGATTTGGTCTGTGAGTCGTTGGAGCTGGGTGACCAGATAGTTTGGTAGACAGACAGACGCACGGGTCGTCGTGCGGTGTTATTGTGGAGGTTTCGACGAGAGGGTTGTCGGGTCTCATATGTACGGGTGCGCAGAGATCGCAGAGGGTCAAGAGGGTCAAAGATCAGAGTTCAGAGTTCGCCATCCCCCCAAGCGAGCTCTCGACTTCCCTGAATCCCTGAATTGTGGGACACCACCACCACCACCACCACCCCCATAACCATAACCACTCAGCCTTAGCACCTAGTTCCCTGACGCCAAAATGATACGGCGAGCTCGGCCTTTACTATATGTGCCAACTTCACGGGACTTTTCTGCCCTTTCTGCCACTAGAGTGCCTCTTCAACCCGGTCGTCCACTCCCAGATCCAATGCAATGTGAGGTTGCGAAATTCTAAATCTCCGCCCTTCAATAACCATCATCATAATCGTCCGTTATGCAATATATAGTACAGTACAGAACTCGGTAGGTAAATCATACACAGTACTGTACAGTAGGCACTAGGTGGTCCCGGCAAAGGGGAATGGGTAGCTCCACATAAGAAAAGTGCCCGAGTTAGAGTACGAAACATCTAGGAACCAGTGCTCTAAGAATGAATAAGAATCCAAGAATTCGTGGGTGCAACACGTGTTGTTACCCAAGAGAAAAAGAAAAGATGCCACAAGAGGGGAGCGGTGTACTGGACATCCTCGTCGGTACAACAGGAGCAAAGTGTCCCTATCACCCACCTCTCACCCCAAGGTATGACCGGACCAGTCATCCAGCGTTGAGGCGCTTCAACTATGCTCGAACAGGCATAACTCCGTCCGCTGCCAGACCCCTCGGCATGCGCAAAAAAAGGCTTTGCAGCGTCCTTGCTGTCCCAGGTGGCAAAGAACCCACCCATGTGATTGGATACCTGCTTTCTCCATGACTGCCATTTCACATCGCTGGGAACATCTCTGGGGAAAACTCTCGAGCTCCTGAAAAGGGATCCCAAAACCTGGCGGCTTGACGCCTTCCAGGGCTTTTGGGAAATGCGCAGTTGGGAAGCGCTGAGCTAAGGCTCTCGTAATGATGCACGGCCTGTGAGACCAGGCCTGTCAAAACCTCACGATGCCACGGCTGGAGACGAGCTAAGCAGACACCGTCTGGTTTCGCTGAAACCTTTTCCAGGAAGACCTCGACGGGAACGGTCACTGTTCTCAAGTGCCTTGAGGGACCATGCGCTTGCTTATTCCCGGAAGTTGGGAGTCTGGGAATCACAAACGAGAAAGGCTCTGCATTCAGCCTGATGACGATTTTTATTGGATTGGATCGATCAACCTTGGAGATAGGTAAAAATAACGGAAAAGATAGGAGGGAACGTCCATGTACCGATATTCCCAGCAGCGGTACAGCGCCCATACTACAGCACATTACAAGTTAGAAGCACCCAAGACCGAAGCAATAATGATATTTTTAATAATAATACCCCCGTCCTGGTACTAGCATGATGTCTCAGCGAGTCTGCACCAACGAGGAAGGGGACAGTCCTAGGCTCGTTCAGCGACTGGTACTTCGTACAGTAGTGACAGTCTCGAAATGTCCCTGGAATGCGCGGCTTCAAAAGGCCAAAGCTAACATCGAATCAAAGACTCACAAGCCATGAGTCTCTGGAATGGCGAACTTGCGATCGACATGCTGTGGTGACCCGAGAATTGGGGGAGCGAATCACTGCGCCACAGTACACTGTAATCCTCGTGGCTCGGCGATGCGCGTGCCTACGACCTGCCATCCTGCTGGGATCCGTCTGTGTCCTTCTAGAAGGAGCGCTAGAAGGCCATTGCGACTCTAAATAATGGCATGATTCTCTGAGACTTGGGGTCGGCCGTACCGAATGATGGGAAGTACGAATAAGTATTGGATGATGGATGAGATTTGGAGCGTAGAGGTTTGAGGCTGGAGATGCTGAATTCCAATCGATGGGTCGCTGTCAAATTTACCGGGGCGCTGGCCTGGTACGCACCCAGCGCTCTATGCACGCTATGCCTTTACCGAGCTGCAGGGCTGTCAGCAGAAGGAAGTTGGACATGAGCCCCTAATTACAGTGCTGTACAGTGCTGTCTGTATTGGGGTCAACTGACGAAGTAAGGTCAATCAATCGGATTATAGAGCCGTGAAATGTAACGAAACCAGGTTTACTCCTGTTTCTTCAAAGAGGGTGTGAGGCTCTCGGGATCACCTCTCGAGCGGCAAGCAGTGAGTGGCTGACTTAGACCGTCCTCACCGGTCAGCTACTCGGTGTAATTTCAAAAAGTTGAGACACGGCACTTAGAAAACCTGTTGCTTTTATTCGTAGTTTCTTGCCATTGACTTCACAAGAAGTCATCTCCGATACGATCACGAAGGTATAAGCATCTAGGTCTCTTAGCCATGGCTGTACTAGGAAGGTATTAGTAAACGTGAAAAAAAAGGGGGGAGATTTGTGATCATGTGATATGGACAAATGTGCTGTGATGCTAACCGATACGACACATCCATGATATACCCAAGAAGTAAACTAGTCCAATACGTAAGGTGTAAATGAACGGACATTGGAGTTTGAAGCTTCATCTTCTATTCGCCAATTGGAAAACTACCGTTTGATCACTATCACGACGACATAATATGCCGACTCTTCCGCATCCAATAGTGAAGTCCTCAAAGGAAACCACCGTCAACAAACAAATACTTCCACTAATTGAAATAGGCAGGCATTTATAAGTAGCTCTAATTACAGAAATTCAAGATTCAATACTGCTTCAACTCGAAGGAGTTCTCCGCAAACCCGTTAGTCCCATCAAACCTAGAGTATACTTCAAATTTTGTAGAAACTAAAGTATCTGTCTCTAATGAGTTTTAATGGTCTCCGACAAATCTGTTAAGTTCAAATCGTATTACCCCGAGGTTCGTATATTGTGTTTCCATGTGAAGGTTGAGAAGCACGTCCCGTGAATTCCGAGTCCTGTACAGATGCGACGACTTTCTTGCTCGCTCCTGCTTGCTACCTAGCCACAAGTTAGGAGATGCTCCCTTCTACACAACCAATTCACATCAGAGTGAATAACCCAATTCGTTTCAAAGTAACAGATCCCCTCTACAAGCTCAGCTACATTAGAATTCTTACCAGAGCTCTCTCCCGTCAACGGTGCTATATCGACATCTAGGACGTTCATGTTAAACCCATTATTCAAATTTCCACAAATTTCCACAAAAGTCTAGCTCTTCAAGCTCCCAACACCAATAAATTGGTTTAATCTTCCATCTTCCACTTCTTCAATGAATTGGTGCTAATATTATTGCCATACAGGACATCTCCTAAGACATCTCTCCGAAACGAAAATCAAATACACGATCCATAACAGCCAACGTATCCTGAAATCAACAACATCCTATTCCTCCTCTACTTTACAAGATTCTCAATCGTCCATTCAAATATTTACAACTTCATTATAAGTACTCCGATGTGTTGGTACAGAATTTGCGTTAGGTCTTTGCACTGGTTGATGGAATAGCGACAACTCCTCGCTAATCACTACCCGAAGAATAAAAAACTACCTTACCTACCAGTACAACTACAACTACGACTTAGCCCACAAAGCCTCATTGCTCTTTCCTCTACACCGATATACCCAAACCTCATAATATCTTCTAGGCCTCTCAACGATTACTTTGACATTTTGATATCACACACCTTAAAATATACTTCGAACCCCATCTCTACCTACTCCAAATATGCCGAGTGATAGGTACGTACGACCACAGGATAAGTACAAGAGCGCGTCTTTTCGGCTTCGGCATACATAGCTCTTATATATCATCATGCAGCTACTCTCATCGTCTTAGCCTAGAAGACCTCGTAACTTTGGAGGTAAGGAGAAATGTACAGTACAACAATAAGCGACGAAAGATTTTATAGGATTCTTGAAGTACAAGTCTATAGGAAGACACCATGAATAAGGACCTTACAACGAAGTAAATAATATTTAATAAGTCAAAAGTGGTATGGAATGGTTATTTTGTGCAATTCCTGTCATTGTGTGGAAAGAGTTAAAGTAGGCAAGAAGTTAGATTATACACAAAATGAAGCTAGGTACATTTGCCTATGATTCTAAGCTACTAGATATTGACTAAAACCTCCAGTCCATCTCGTAACTTTCATAAAGAAATTGCATCTTTTTTTGATGGTTATTATGTACCCCAAGACGCATGATGGTTTTCTCACGCGATATCCGCTTGCTCTTTCATTATTAAGATTTGAGAAACTTCAAGAACTATTTGTATAATTGCAAACAAAAAGGTGATGACGATAACTAATTCTATCAATTAGCTATTCACTTAGCTGGGACAGGATGCCTACCGAAGATAATTGCGAAAACAGTTAACGAACCAATGAAATTCCACCAATTGTTCCTGAGGACCAGACCTTATTAGTTATCAGTTTCTTTTAAAAAATTGAATGCACTTACCAGAGTGCTCTAAGAGTATGCGGGTCCTGTCTCTCAATAAAGGTTTGGATTTGGTATAGGCGTTGGCCTAGTAATGGAAAATCTAAAGTGTAAGTATTGCTCAGTAAGTCGGCATCGATCTCGCTGTAGATAGCTCTAGGCAAGGCGGATGTCCATTTCTGTCCACTTAGTACAATTAACAATGGATCTTCAGGTAAATCGCCATGAATATAGCTTTGGATGTCTTCCCAGTCCATTTTCTTGAATGGTTTGTAAGACTCAGGATCAATTCCGAATATGGGTCGATATGAAAGCAGGATTTCTCGAAGCAGGTTGTCAGCGGCGAAGAAGCTCTGGCATTGTACACTACGTCCTTCATCGTAGGTCGATCGTAGATCATTCATCATTCTTGGATAGATTAGTTCTCAATTTTGAAGTCGGAGATTGGAATTGGCATACGCTGACAATACCGAACTCCTACCACGCATCATGTAGGCGAACTGAAGAGTCCCCGTTAACGACCATTCATTAGATATTCAAAATTAACATACCGATGGCAAGGCGAACAAAGTCAGAGTCCGTGAGAGACGATCAAACTTCAAATGTTGCGGTAGTTGATCGGTCCATTCTATGTTGACGAGCCCAATCTTTTTCAAAGACGTGAACTTTATGGTTGCTGCGAGAAAATGCTGAGTTGGTGGAGACTGCCCGGAAGTAGCGTAAGCAGGGGGTGGGTCAATTGAGGACTCAAAAATTTCAAATCGTCGTAGTATTTGACTTATACTTTGAGCTTGAAGCTATCTCATTTCTTCCGATGTAATGCAATCCGCTCTTATCTCCCCAGGGGACTGGAGGATTTGTGGACTAATCACTGTAAGCCACCCAATTGCGAGGAAAAGGAGGTGGTATTGAAGTGATGGTTCAGCAGAGACCCGGAAGATGTCATGATCCCTCAATTCGGCAGCAATATTTTCCAAAGTGCGCCCACGAGGTTCCATCAATAGCGTCGCTAGATAGAATAGAAAAGAATAAACAATTGCAAAGGTATCATGTGTTCTGGGTTGTTGTGTAGTGGCCAGGCCATTGAACAACCACCGAAAAGCCATTCAAAACAGGAGCAAGAAGGTCGACACTGTGCTCAAAAAAGGCAGACTCCAGATCTTGGAAGTACCAGTCCATGGCCTGCAGAATCGCAACACCGTCAGAATTCTCTACCCCAAGCAGCCTCATCAAGTTCTCTTTCGCATTGTTCTGTGGTGATGCTGTGACATCTAAAATGTTAGCAGTAATAATTATTCAATCTCTTAACGATAAACTGAACAATATTTACTCGCACTGTAGCTCAATATCTGCGGCTGAGTTTTCGGCATCCCATTTACGGGTTCCAAGCCTCTGAAATACTCGTGATTCCCACAAGTCTCTAGACAACTTTGATGGACTTGAAAGTGTGTTCCAAAAAGAATTCTTCGATAGGATGATAGAACTTATGGACTTTCCAAGTATTTTCAGATGTATTTGGCGCCTCCCAGAAGAAGTGGTTCGTCTTAAACTTGCAGAAGCCGACAGATCTTGCTTGATGCTCACGACCGCTTCAGAAACAAAATGAAGTTCCTGTGGAAGTCTAACGTGATGGCTACCGAATTGATCTCGAATGTCTCTGAAAGTCTAGCAAATCGATCTAGGAGCTCTGTATTGCGACTACCTCAATCTAGAAGATCGAAATATTAAATACTTCAAATATTGGGGTGATGGCTTAGCCAAGTTGAAAATGGTCTATGACTGTCACGAGCCAGACGGACCTATCCAGTGGTGGAGAGACGATCGAAAGCCTGTCCAATGGTGGACATTCTAGATTGCGGTGCTAATTTTAGTCCTCACTATCATATTTGGTTTCATACAATCCGTGACAGCTATAATGCAGGTAACAAAATAGGTTTGGGATATTGGATCAGGGGCTTTTATATTAAGTTAAGACTCTGCCTTTATTTGAACGGAGTAAAGAGCTGATTGGGGTTTATGTAATTGACATTTTAACAGACAACAAGTTAATTTTTAGTTTTTGACATTTAGAAATTGCAATTATTCTTTTACTTGGTCATATAGTATCAGCTAGCTCTATAAGGTATCTCTTTTTGCTGATTAATTAACTCCTATTATTAAACACTTGCCTGGTATCTTGCATTGTTGTCTGAGTTAACAGGAAAGATCCCCCTTTTATCCTAGTTCATTTATTTACTTCCTCTAAGGTCCCCAACGAGTTTTCCCTCTCTGCAACAGGAAGCTCCTCTCCAGCTTGCTCTGCCTCCTGCCATTTCACATACTCGAGTAGACCAGTCTCATTATAATAGGCTCTGCCGGTTTTCCTAAAAAAAAGATATGTGTATCAGTGACATGATAACGCTGTTTTCGTAATCTAAGAATAGGCAATAAAACTTACAAGTCTTGTCTAATCAGGAACAGAATAATTCCAACGCTGACTATAGCTAGTCCAATAAAGACAGCACAAACAGCATAGCCATACTTATAGTGCGGTGCATCAACAGCAGGAAAAAGAAGAACTATAACATCTCGTTAGACTTTCAACCTTTCTTTTCTAGATTCAAATACGAGGAAGCAGTTCACATACCAAGCGCAAAAGAGTTAATCGTATAAACAAGAGTATTCCCAATAGAAACGATCAAACCCCTCAACGTAGCATTCCCCTGACATACTTCACTCAACCAAGTAATAGTAAGTGACTGCGCAGGCAGACCAGTCGTGATAAGAATATACCCTAGAAATTTCAAGGCAGTGGGAGCTTTCCAGACGGCAAGTGATGCGTTGCCAAACATGCAGAGGAACATGTTCCAGACGATGATTATTGGCCGATTACCGATTGCGTCAGAGATCACACCACTGAGCAGTGAGTTTACGACGGCGGCTCCTTGGCCGGCTGTTGGGATTGTGTTGATTTGTTCTACGGTGTAGATGTTTCTGTAGGTTGTCAGAAAATAGTTGATGTTTTTTAACTCATGAGGCCTGGGGAGGATGGTGTTTTGTTGGAAACGTACAGATATTGGAGCCATAGATTAAAGTATCCGTCGCCCCACGAAAATGCACCATATAAGCTGGATGATTATTAGATCTGAATTATTACTTTGTACTTTGAAACTTACGTGTAGCAGATGGCGAAGCCGTAGACGTGCCAGGTGTCTAGGATGCTCTTGAATCGTTTCCAAGTGATTTTCTGGACGGGCTTGCGTCCTGCTTGCTTCATTCTGTCTTCAGCGTAGAGGAGGTCCTGTTTGATACTTTAGATTACTTTTCTTTTCTTTTTTTCTTCTAGTAAAGGAGACCTGTATCAGGGGAACTTACCTCTTTTGAGAGCCACTTTGCTCTACTACTCGAAGGCTGATCAGGCAGAGCGTAGAAACCCCAAATCGCGATAGGAATTGAGATTAGACCATCGAAGATAAAGAGCCATCTATAGATCGTGTCAATTTAGATCTAGAGAGTCTTTGAATCTTGATAACTTACTGCCATCCACGAAGACCTGATCTTCCATCCATATGTGCATAAAGACCAGCTTGGAAGATAAGTGTCAGCAATGCTCGCTTAAAATACAATTCTACAACACTGACCTTGAATATACCCCGAAAACATGCCAGCAATATTCGACGAAACTTCATACATAGCCATTCTCTTTCCGAGCTCAGCAGGTGTATACCATGCTCCCAGAACCGAGGCAAACCCAGGAAACGCAATAGCTTCGAAGAAACCAATAAAGAAACGAAGGCCGTATATCTATGTCCAGTGTTAGCAATTACTAGAACGCGTTTATATTCTTTGCAGAATTTGGCTGTGGATATTCACTGTTTGAGCTGACTTGGCGCCTGCGATACCCATGACTAGAATAGACCAGAGAAGCTCGCAAGCTGGCATGAGAAGCGAGGGTCGAACACGGGTTGCCAATAGAATGAGCGGAACTGAGAGATGGTCAGCCTTTTACCCTTCAAGATTGAGAACCTAGGACTTACTAGCACCGATGATGATACCGACGTTAAAGAACGTAGAGAAAAGATTCAATTCGTTACCATACAAGGATAGCTATAATACCTTAGATAAATCAATATTGACTTTTACAATCATCACTTACATCATCTTGCATTCCAGAGACATAAGCGTTGCTATCTATGTTCAGCTTTTGAAAAACAACTTGATCTACAGACTAACTCACCTGATATTCGTGTTGTCAAGATTTTGAATGAAACTCGCCAAGAGTGTATAGGAACTAAATAGTAATTCAGTTTTTCAATCATCAGAAGGACGATAAGAAACTTACAAGATGTATATATCAAGCTTTCGTACTAGTTTATGATCTGGATCTTTATTGAAATATGCAGGCAACTTCACTCCCAAGAAATGTCGCTCATTTAAGGCGTTATCGCCGTGCTCTTCTACGGCTTCCACCACAGTCTTCCCCTTTGCATTTCCAACATCGACTGATGGATCGTCTGCAGAATCATGTTCTCCAATAATCGGGTGAACAGTCGACATTATTGTACTCCCTAGGACTTCAGGTACCCAGTTGAACGAAAATCGAAAATGGAGTTGAAACCTTTGGCCCTGCAGGTTATCCCGGGCCAACAGAGAACTTATATGATTCTCTAGTCTACGCAGATACGATAGTCACTGAATACCTATATGGTTAGGTGAAGACACACCGTAAGATATATCAGCGCCTGAACAGTATTAGGGCACAGACAATCCAAGAGCGTAGATCGAAACTAAAGAAGAAGAGAAATCATTACAGTGAAAGACGAAAGAATGATCCACCATGGCACCATGCCGTCGGGCGAGGTGTCTTCGAAAGTCACTCAGATTACCAGAAAGTGGTGAGCATCCTCATCGCTTGCGGGTCATTCTTCCGATCTATACTAGCTGATAATATTAGTTGGAGATAACAAATTTCTACGATATCCAAAATAAGTTTAGCTTGATCGCGAGGTTGCTTTAGAAAAGAGAAAGTAGCTATGGCACAACGGACGGTGATTCTGGCACGCTTTTCATTGGGTCATGAAGGTGGAATATCAGCATGATAGCACGCAAACGTGTGCCGGCGGCAGCGAAAATGGGGAAATTGTGCCGTCACCCCTGTGTCGTTATTGATATAGTGACATAGAATTATTTTCGTATAGACTTAGACGAGGAGTAAGTACTCATAGTAAACTTAGACTGTTCTCTACAAACGTACTACATATAGGCCTAGAGATCTTTTAGAACTATTACGATGAATAAGAAGGATGAAGACCTCTGCATGCAAGTATACACTGACTGGCGATTGTAGAGTGGGATATAATCGAGATCCGCATTCCACTTTTGTTGCTGGCACAGGCCACCAGACTTTTGGACTCGAAGTTTATCCGGACGTGAACCCTTTCAGTTAATTACCTAGGATCTCAACAGAGTAGTCTCCACTATCTCACTCTTGTCATAACAGCTGAAAGTCGTACTACTAGAAAAAGACGTGATAAGAGAATTTGTATCCCAAAGTAGAACTACATCTTATTTCTCAACTCGACAGCAGTAGGATATCCAAATTTCAGCTCAGAAGTTGAAAAGAAGAAGAAAAAAAAAACATAATGACGAATACGGAAACCAAAAAGAAGAGAATCTATCTAAATGCCTTCGATACATGCTCTGTCGGACATACATGTCCTGGACAATGGAGGAACCCAAGAGATCGATCGTCTACGAAGCGGAATCTCGAGTACTGGACTGAAACGGCAAAGATTCTCGAGAGAGGTAAATTCAGTGCTTACTTTCTCGCGGATACTGTAGGCGGCTTTGAAGTTTATAAGGTCAGTCTCAAGTTCTCGGAGTAAAGTTATCTCTTCTAGGTTGAATCTGGACATTGCTTCTTAATCATGTTTTGGTTACGTTGGTATTTGATAAAGCAAGTAGACTAACTCTGAGTTTCTGACAATAGGGCTCCAGGTCTCCAGCTATCAAGATTGGCGAGGAATTTCCAGTAACCGATCCATTCGTTGTAAGTATACAGCTCCCGAATGCTAGAACCAGTTTCTAATGACCTAAATCGTAGCCGATAAGCGCCATGGCTGCTGTTACGAAGTCCTTGGGTTTTGGAGTAACTGCTTCAACTTCATACGAGGCACCATTTCTCCTAGCTAGGAGGTTTTCTACCTTGGACCACTTTACCAAGGGTAGGATTGCATGGAATATCGTGACTTCGTGGAATAAGGCTAGCGCACTTGCTATGGGTCTTAAGGATATAGTTGATCATGATGAGAGATACGCTGTTGCTGAGGAGTATATGCAACTATCATACAAGTAAGCCATCATACTTCTAAATCTAAAGATTATTGATACTAATGGAAATTTATATTACAGACTTTGGGAATCATCTATATCCGATTCTGCATTACTTGAAGATCGAGAAAAGGAGATTTATATTGACCCTAATCAAGTGAGAGTCATAAAACATCATGGCAAATATTTCGATCTCGAAAGTCCCTTCATTGTAGACCCTAGTCCTCAGAGAACCCCGTTTCTGTTTCAAGCTGGGACATCTCCGTAGGTTAATCATATCCATCAAAGTGATGGATGTTCTTATTAATATTTGTTTCAGTGCCGGTTCTGCCTTTGGTGCAAAACATGCGGAGGCTATATTCGTAGCAGCTCACGTTCCTGGTGTGCTCGCACCCAAGATCGCAAAGATTCGTCAGACTGCCGCAGATAATGGACGAGATCCTCAGAAAATCAAGTTTTTTCAATGTCTTACTGTTATCTTAGGTAAAACAGACGAAGAAGCCAAACTGAAGTTTGAAGAGGTGCAGAAATATCAATCTCTAGAGGGAGGTTTGATCATCTTCAGTGCTTTTACTGGTATAGATCTAAGTCAATTTGATCTTGATCAAGAGATAAGCGCAGCTGATGGAAAAGAGTCGGCAATTATTCAATCTGCTGTTAGTAACTTGTTTAGTCATATTGAGGGAGCAGGAAAGTGGACTCCTCGTCGCGCTGCTCAAGAGTTATCTATTGGAGGTAATGGAGCTGTGATTGTAGGTTCTCCTCAAACGGTAGCGGATGAAATGGAGGTCTGGATCAAAGAGGCTGATTTAGACGGGTTCAATCTTTCACCTGTTGTACAGCCTGAGTCTTGGGTGGATATTGTTGATCTTTTGGTGCCTGAGTTGCAGAGGAGAGGATTGTATTGGGATGATTATGAGGTCCCTGGTGGTACACTTCGTGAGAATGTGTATGGTGCTGGCCAGAGTAAGTTACAGGATGATCATTTTGGGTCTTATTATAAGTATGATAATTGGAAGGATGTCTGAGGTTTACTTTACATGATTGAGATACGAAAGATTTAATGTAGAATGTAGAATGGAATTTGTTTTACCTTGCCTCCAGGGAAGTAAAGCAAACTTAGGAAGTCGCTGCTTTCTTCGCAAGTTCTTAGTCAAAAGGACAAAGACTACAGAACTCGTGTATAAGAGTGTTGTTGGTATTGAGAAGACTGTTTTTCATGAATTGGGTAAGGTAGTTGGAAGATTACTTTCACACTACTGTATTCTTGTAAAGAATTTAATTAGGTGGGATTTAGTCTTGCATTTATGTTCTCAAAAATTGCTTTACCAGACACAGTATGAGAAGGATCTGTAAAACTTCAAAGGAAAACCATAGATTTAATAAACATAAAACTCACAGGTAGTCAAGTTTTAGAATTTATGAACTTACTATGTTTGTGTATTTAAATATTTGAGCCGCGAAGTGAGAAGTTGTTGACAACAGTGAGACGTATAGCAGCATATTTAGTGTTCGTCTAAAACGCATGCTCCTCGGATATCGCAAGGTCCTGGCAGTTGTTTGAGAATAGTGTGTTAAGTTAGGACAGTTGTAAGTCTGCGTTCAAAAAATGTATGCCAGCGTCGCAAGCACTGTTAATGAAGAGGGTATCGTTGGTCTGGTCTTTAGCCTTGCTAATATATAAATTTGCTTGGTAAAAGCAGGTATTTGTTGTTGTTAATGTAACTAGTGAATGAAAGGATCAGGGTGCGGTGAATAAAGTAGTATACATGTTAATGTGCCAGTAGACAAACCAAGACATTAAAGCCAGGCTGCCAGGGATGATCACCAATAGATTATCTACCTCATTGCTACTTTGTATACACCTCGCTTATAAAGCACGTAGTTGTCCATGTTACAACTGTTAAATTAATAGTCCAAGTGCTATAGTAAAAGAAGCTTAGTCATTGTATACAACTAACTCTTGATTCTCGAGCTGGACAAGGGACAATTGAATTGTATTAGAAGTAGAGCTTATAAATTATTTGGTCTTACACAGCTACTCGCTCTACAGTAGTCCTATTTCTTGTACCCTAAAAACTCAATCTGCAATATGTTATGTACAGAAGTTAATGTTTAAATTTGCATTGCAAGGCCAGTGCTGGTTGTAATACAAGGAAGTCTGGAATCTATGTATATTTAGTTTGTTGATGAATTCCGAGAGTAGGTAGGTGCTTAGGTACTTAATTTAAACTCAAAGCTCGCAGCGCAACCTGACTACTCTTATCGAGCCAAACACACGTTGTGGTTTCTTAGCCGTTGGAAATCCTGCTGAATAGAGCAAGAGATAAAAGTAAAATAGAAAGAGTTTGAAGTTGGGACCAAACTTGTTTTTGATCGTATTATTCAATCAGCTGACCAGGGGGAAAGAAAGCCGTTGCCAAGATTACGAGTCGTATGTCTTCCGCAGCCAATGACAAGTCTCCGATGTGTTAAATTACCCCTGACGAAGGAGGCGCTGCCAGCCAGCCAGACCCGTAAATTGGGATCTCCGCCAAATTTAGAAGTCTGCGACGATGGCAATTATTCTTCTTGTCGTAACCTTCTTTCAACCTCATCAATTCACTCTCGACGAGCTGTCATCCACCTTCGACAACATCACCAACCCCCCAAAGCGCCTCCTCATCCTCCTCCATCGAGATCGAACGTAGAGCGTCCTCCAGCCTCGCCACTTTTCAGAAGCCCCCTTGTCTCTATCAACAACCACCACAACAAACAACGAAGCACGAACGATCAATCAGCGCCCCTCTCCTTACCTACCTACGCATCGCGATCCCTAGCTGCGTATTGTCCAGCAGCATTCTTCTGCACCCACAACCTTCAATTATCCATCGCGATTCCATCCAGAACGACACATCGTACCCCCCTCCAAGCCGCCATCTCAACCACGAACTCTCGCCCTCAACTGGTCTCTAGCTCGCAATCCACGCGCCCAAGCCGTCACAATGCAGCTTCATTTCAGCTCCGTCGCCTTCCTCACAACCCTCCTCACTCTCACCAACACTGCGCAAGCCCTCAGCCCTGCGAACGCTGGACACATTGACAAGCGACAGATCGCGGCTGGTGGAGGAGCGGTCGCTGGTACGACGGCCGCGACACAAGCTGCTACGGTTTCGGTAGCTGCGAGCCATGTGGTTGTAGGAGGCGTTACCACGGTCACATATGTTGCCTTCACGCAGACGTTTGCTACAACTGCGTTGGGGACTTGGGCTTTCGGAAGTGAGACGAGTAGCGGAACTATCGGCTTGGGGACGATCAGCGGTACGGTTGGGTCAGTCAAAAGCAAAGAGAGCTGCTCCAACGCCTGAGGCTGCATCATAGGAGACTGAGACGCGCGGGAGGTGTTGAAATAGGGCAAGATTGATGGGATAATGATAGATAGGGTATGAGGTGAGGGAAGATAGAGATGATATCACGAGGAGCAGTGTCTATACTGTAGTGTTTTCGATCACAGCACTCGATTATGTTCCCGATCCTCAGCTCAAACGACTAAAGCACATTCGAGCAAGCTCTTGAAACGATCATAGCATACGAACACGGATCACCATTGACGCCATGACGCATTGACAATGTCCTTGCCATGCCATGCCCTTTTATAGAGGAGTAATTTGGAGCTCAAGGGATTTTGGATATTTTCTTGGGGTATTCATGGAGATATTTATGAGAGAGAGACGATTATTCTGTAATTATACCCGTAGAAAAAGGAAACCTGGATGAATTAAGAAGTTGACAATCAGGCCGGGATTGGAGGTCAAGTGAGACAGTGATTGCCATGTCAGTGCGAAGACTAACTATTGAAGCCGACACTGGGAGTTACCAATATTTTACATAGGTCTTCAAGTTGATTATCTAGAGAACAACCAATCCTAGAGAGACTAGTATCTAAACTAGTACTTCAGCCAATACGGCATACAAATTTCGAATTGACAAAAAGATACGGTATATAAGTAAGCCTTCTCAATTTCCTCAGTGTCACCCAACAGCTCTTACAATACACCTCCGACAAGAAAGTCCGTATTAGAAATGGCAGGAAAGAGACCAGAGCAACAAAGCAAGCGAACCACCTTAGAAGAAGAATAGTCAGGACAAGAGCAGCGAGATTCAACAGAACACTAAAGAAAATATCAATCTTGAGTCAAGCAAAAGAGTAGTGGGAACAAGGCACTCCGAGATATCCAAGTTGGGATGCGAGTTGGTTTTCTGGAAAAAAAAAAAAGAAAAAACATTTGCTGCCACCTGCGCCAATGTTGTTAATTCCACAGAATTTCAAGAGACTAGGTAGGTAGATACCTATTTACCAATTTACTATAATGAAAGCACTAAAAGCAAACGGCATACCTACAAGAAACAAAAGTCTAGTCTCTACAATAGTCCATTTAGATCTACCATAATATGTAGTATTGTCCAACTGCGCATTGTAGTTGATGTACTATTACAATGTTACTACAATAGGTAATCTATACTAGGTATTAGGATTTGTACTACTCAAAGGATTTTCGTATCCTTCCAATCTAGCTGTTTCCTTCTAAAAGAACGATCAAGTTCCCCCAAAGTCACTAGTAGACTAGGTTACTGCAGGCTAGTACAATGAGATGTTGGACCTCGCGATGTTATCACCCAGCCCTAGGGTAGCTTACATTAATTATTTTAGATATTTAAAAACAATAAGGGTTAAGCTACTTCATGGCCTTTTGGTTGTTAATTCTAAATCTTTATTATAAAATTTCATTCGCTAACTATTATTACCATCTGATTCTTCCCCGGGAAGAAGTGTTCTTAGGTTTTCTGATATTGCTTGATTACCCAGGGTAGCGAGCGGGATGGCATTTAACCTAGCAAATGGCATCTTACATATCTCCGCTTTGGCGTCGGGCTGGGCCACAATCGCACAATTCTCCGATGCGTGGCTTTGGCTAGAACCACCCCGCGGAGGCACAGAGATAGGCCTGGCAAACATTGGTCAATGGCCTACAATATAACCATGGAATATTTATTAGAGAATTCATTCCACAAACACGCAAATACCATCCGTCTCATTTCCACCAGGCTCACCTCCTCTCTCTCTCCCCACAATGAAGCTAGACAGTACCGTTTTTAAAACGGTTCTCGTAGCAGGATACCTCTTATTGTCAGACTTAGTGGGAGCAACGACTTCCCAATCTCAAAACTGTACCAAAGAAAATACGCGAGTTAGAAAAGAATGGGGATCCTTAACCAAACCCGAGAGAACTGAATACATCAACGCAGTCCTCTGCATGCAAACCCTACCAGCAACACTAAACTCAACCCTCGTCCCAGGAGCAAAAACCCGACTCGACGACTTCGTAGCAACCCACATAAATCAAACCCTCTCCATCCACCTCGACGGAATCTTTCTTTCCTGGCACCGCCAATTCGTCTGGTTATGGGAAACGGCCCTCCACGAAGAATGCGGCTACAAAGGAGCTCAACCATATTGGAACTGGGCATTATGGAACGATAATTTAGCAGGAAGTCCACTCTTTGATGGTAGTGAGACCTCACTTTCAGGAGATGGAACATATGAGCCATGGCAAGGAAACTACAGCGTTGGTAATAGTCCAAACGAGACGCTTCCACACGGTACAGGAGGAGGATGCGTAATCTCCGGACCTTTTAAAAACCAAACTATAAATTTCGGTCCCTTCGAATTCAACCAAGTATTTACAGGACTCCCTTCAAACTGGAGTGCTTATACACCACACTGCCTCTCTCGCGATCTAAACAACTACATCGCAACCCGGTATACCTCACAATCCAAAATCGACATCTTGATGAATACAACAACAATCGCTGATTTTCAAGATACCATGTCTGGAGCTGATTTAAATCTGGGTGTACATGGAGGCGGACATTTCTCTATCGGTTTATCTCTCTGCAGGATTTCTTTGCTAGTCCTGCTGATCCGGCTTTCTTCTTACATCATGGTATGATTGATCGCGTTTGGCTCTTATGGCAGGAACAGGATCCTGAGAGTAGGGTTTGGAGTTTTAGTGGAACGAGTACCATTTTTAATGGGAATGAGACGGCGGATGTTACGGGGGATACGTTGCTTAATTGGGGGGTTCTTGCTGCTGGGGAGAAGAGGGTTGGTGAGTTGGTTAGGGTTGGGGTGGAGGGTTTGTGTTATGTTTATGTTTAGTTGTGTAGATGCATGGATGGTTATTTGTGAGGTTTGTAAGTTTGAGTCACTGGGGCTTTGATTAGGGTTATTGTTCTTCACTTAACGAGATATGAAAATCTGGATACCTATGTAATAAGAGGAATTCTCCTTAAACTATACTGAACAACGCTGCTACGTGCTATAGCATTTGACCTACAGATAAGCACTACTTTTGTTCATTTGCTGCTTTTCCTACATAGCGCTATATGAAAACCACCTATAGATGTTCAATTAATATTCTCTGTATAGGGATCTAAATCCAGATAGTATACTTATACTATATTTAACCATAATAAAAGTCTAGAAACGAAGTAAGAAAAGAATCAAAAGTTTACTTTTTATGTACTAGAACTTTAGGGTTTAAACTTAAAGCAAGTGTTCTCTTTCTTATAGCTTTTTCTTATCCTCCTTTTACTTAACTTACTAGTGCACTCTCTATAACCCAATATTGAGCCTACATAAAGATTTAGGGATTGCTTACAAAAGAAACAATCGGGGAGTCTCGGGGTAATTCAAGCAGCTCTTCGGTGTTACCCCGCAGCTCATTTCATCCCCACACTTACAGTAAACATCGTACCTTTCGTACCGAGTAGCGAGCGGAGTCGCTCGCCTAAAGAGGCCATCGTCTACAAATTTGATGTTGTGATAGGTCATGGGACAGTAGTTGATCTTAACCAGGTTGCGGAGTAACTTTTCAATCCCAACTTTGGAAATTTTTTTGATCTTTTTTCTTTAATAATAGACCGAGTTGTCGAGTATAGGCAAATGGGCTCGGCTTTTGTCGACCCACTGCCGAATTGCTATATAATAACTAAAGACCTTTACTGATTTTCTACTACTAACTGTGCCATCTCTGATATCATTTCTTAGACGACCATGTTACCTTCCAAAGCGTTACAATTTATTTACTTGCAAAGTATCTTTGCGACAGCGGCTTATACGCAGCAAGTTTATATATCTACCGAAGGCCCTTCCGACCGAGCAACCTGCAGTTCCTATACCGTGCCAACACCTACATTTATCTTCTCGAATTTTTCATTTACCCAAACAGAGACATACAGAACTGCCACCTCAGTTCCTAGCCCGACCACAATCCAAACCTATGCTCCACCATATGCATCATTAAGTTCTTTTGTCCCTTCACTATCAACTACAACATGGGGTTCTTGGAACCCTAACGCCACGGCCAAGCCTCAAGATTCCAATGATACGTACGGCCAAGTTGCATGGACAGCTTTGTGGGAACGAGCTAATCCTCCAAATTTCACTGAAACTGGGCTTTATTCTACTACTGTGTCACCAACTCCTGTTCCAACAAGCGAGCTTGTCCTACCGCCAGCAGACTATTTCGGACCAACAGATTGCTATACGTTTCCCGAAGATTTCATGCTCGGCGTAGCTGGATCAGCGGGCCAAATAGAGGGAGCTGTCGCAAGCGAAGGTAAAGCTCCGTCCGTGTTAGAACTTCTCATTCGAGGTAATCAACCGAAGAACTATATCACAAACGAGCACTACTATCTCTATAAGCAAGACATTGAGAGAATCGCAGCAATGGGAGTAAAGTACTTTAGCTTTAGTATTCCCTGGACACGGATCCTCCCATTTGCTCTACCGGGCACACCGGTCAACCAAGCCGCGCTAGACCATTATAGCGACCTGATCGATTTTATTTTGGAGAAGGGAATGATTCCACTTGTGACCATGCTTCACTTCGATACACCACTTCAATTCTATGGTAATCTTAGTACCATCGGTGAAGATGTCGCTATCGGCTATAATAACGGCGCATATCAGAATGAGACTTTTCAAGATGCTTTTGTTCATTATGCCAAAGTCCTCTTAACACACTATGCTGATAGAGTCCCTATCTGGCTTACGTACGTTATGCATACTTCCTATATTTCCCAGACACTATAACTAATAGAATCCGTACCTTAGATTCAATGAACCACTCCTATGGTCCTCAAATGGTCTCAGCATCTACAACGTAATAAAAGCTCACGCACGAGTCTATCACTTCTACCACGACGAGCTCAAAGCAACAGGAAAAATCGGGATCAAATTCAACGACAACTTCGGAGTTCCCAAAGATCCAAACAACTCATCTGATATTGAAGCAGCCAACCATTTCAACGAATTCCAACTCGGACCTTTTGGAAATCCGATCTACCTTGGTATCGATTACCCAGACGCATACAAGATGACTATTTCCGACTACGTTCCTTTGACAGAAGAAGACCTCACATATATCGGTCACACAGCCGACTTCTACGGTGTCGATCCATATACCGCTACCGTAGTGTCGCCTCCACCCGAAGGAATCTCAGCGTGCACTTCAAATTCCTCAAGTTCATACTACCCATATTGCGTAACTCAAGAAACCATTAATATATTTGGCTGGGACATCGGCTACCGCTCACAAAGCTACGTGTACACAACCCCCAAATATCTACGAACCTACCTCTCCTACCTCTACAACACATATAAATCACCCGTCTTCATCACAGAGTTCGGATACCCAGTATTCGACGAGTCACTTCGGACCTTATCAGATCAACTGTTCGACTCGCCTCGTAGCGTCTACTACTTGAGTTTTATGAGCGAGGTCTTGAAGAGTATTTGGGAAGATCATGTTAATGTTATTGGTGCACTTGCGTGGAGTTTCGCTGATAATTGGGAATTTGGTGATTATGCTCAGCAGTTTGGTTTGCAGGTTGTGAATCGGACGACCCAGCAGCGGTACTATAAGAAGAGTTTCTTTGATCTTGTGGATTTTGTGGCGACGAGGATGCCTGCTGCTAAAAGTACTTAGAAAGAGGGTGGAAGGTATTCGTTTCTTTTTTTTGAAATAAGATGGCGTGTTAGAAGATCTATTGGAAAGTAATGTATATAGTCTACTATTATATATCTATCAAAGAATATACAATGAAAACTACTAGAGTTAGAACCTGTCCTTAACTCCATTAGTTACTATATTCTCTACTTGAAAGAAAGTCTTCGTAAGAGGTTAATGCTACTATTCTCGATAGTAGTAAGATAGCAACAAAGTTTTTTTATCCGTGGTCCCTAAGGTAATCACTTTATTAGCCAGAAAGAACATTAAAAAAAAAGACCTAGGACCAAACTAAAGATCAGGAATTCTGGTCACCTGTTCGTTTGTTGCACGAAGGGAATTTTTCCTTCATCTCCTCGCTTACAGTTTTACAGTAATGAACATCGACTCTTTAAATAGACAGGAAGCGAATCTTCCCATCGTCTAGACCTCCTGTACCGGTGTCCAAGACCAACTAGGGTTCATACAATCACAAGAGAGATCTAACGTAGCTAGCTCTCGAGTTCGGCATCATCGCTTTGTATCAAGGTAGCCAAACATGGTGAAAATCACCATAACATTGTTCCCCTCCTCTCTCTTCTCCCGTACTCAAAATTACAATGAATAAGCCTCACAAAATTCAACTGCTAAAATGACAACAAATACCCTACTAACAACAAACAAATAAAATCGGAACTTACGCAGAAGACACTCTAAACATTTCAAAGCCTGCAGAGTATAGTTTACCAAAAAGCAGCTTACATATCCGAAGTATAATTCGAGGTAATGTAATGGTGCACAGTATTGCTTTAGAATGAGGAAATCGTTGATCAGAAACTGGCTGACTGAATGGATCTGCATAAGAGGAAATAAATACACTTGCATAGAACTCGAAGATGTTGCGCAATACAATAGCCAAGCTAAGTCAAAGGTCCAAAAGAAATTTAAAGAACCAAAAATCTTAGCTATAAAGTATAAACACTACTCCATAGTAACTTTCCTCATCAGAAGCACACAAACCCTCAACCGACTCTTCAAAACCTCACTCTCCACCATTTCCAACCCTACAAACCAAGGAATCTACAAAGACGGAATTCCTTCTCACAGCTTTCCTATAAAAATACTCCTAAGCAATCATCCAAGCCAATCTAAACCATCATTCCCAAGCAGTTCGAATCCCATGATTCCCCCTTAACAACACCCTCAAAATTGACAACCAATGCCTCCATCCGCCGCTACTAAGAAAAAACGCATCGAAACCTCCAATTTCGAACCGAGAATAGGAAAAAGAAAGCACAATTACGCTTCCGTAAAGCGAATCAACGTAAAGTGGGGTATTGAGGAGTACACTTGAACTGCCCGAAGAAGAAACCAGTATTTACTTCCACTAGTTCCACATCCATACTTGAACACGAAAATAAAAGGCCGCTACCTTCCGCTCATTTAACTAATTGACAGATAAGCTAAAACAAATGCATACCTTGTAAATCCGGTACTGTATTGATTCGACTTCTTATTACCTACTATATGACTTTTCACCGTGGAATATCACTTTCTAATAAACCTAAATTTGTAACCAGTTAAACGGGCAATGCAACAACTAGAATTATATAATCCTTAGAAAAGAAAGCCTAGAGCCACCTTTCTATAAATATCTCTCTACTTCTACTAAACAATCGCCAAATTACAATCTACTGAAGCTCACCCCATTACATACTACAGAGTAGGAGTAAGCCAACCACCAAGTATCTAATCTATACCAAAATCTCAAACACCCTAATTTACTGTAACAATCACATTCCAAATCACCTATCCATCCAGCCAGCCAGCAACCTAGTCACCTAGTTACCTCTCAAACATATTACACATTACCTCCCTACCCATCTTCTTAACCATCTCCTCAAACTCTTCCCAACCACCTTCCCAACCTAACCACCACTCAACTACACAACACAGCACCCTATAAAGCCCTATACAAACACAATACCCCACAACCAAATAAACCACTAAAACCTAATAAATCCAACCCCCTACCGCCAGCTCCTTGCCTCTCCCTCTCCCCTCCCTTTCTCCTCTCCCTCCTCCTTCTAAATCACATCAAACCAAACCAAACCCCAAACCCCAAAGCTCTCTCAACTCCCTCAACTTCCTCAGCCTCAACCCCAACCTAAACAACACTACAAAAACACCTCAAATTAAACCCAGAAACCTCTCCATCTCCCTCCCCCCACCTTCTCCCACCAAAACAACCCAGGTTTAACTACCTTTTACATGCACATAATCAAGTAAAGTAAGGTGCAGTACAGTATAGTACAATAAGATAGACAGAAACTCACTCACTCTACTACTCCACTACTCCACCCACTACTAACACTACTAAAACCTTCCAATTCATCACCCGTACAAGAAGAGTTAATTAACAAATTATCTCCCCCTTCACCCTCCCTCTCTCCCTCTAACCTATACTTTACAAAAGAGAGAAGGTCGATGGCCGAGTTCTTTCTTTCTTTTTAGTAGATAGATAGATAGATAGATAGATAGATAGATCTTCTTACTAAAGAGAAGGTAGGTAGGTAGCTAAGTATCAGCAGGTGAAACTCTTCTTGAGAAATCACTTCACTCCTATAGTAGATAACTTAGGGTTCTTGTTAGGTAATAACGAAGGATATAATAACAACTATTACAGTATAACGAATTAGCTCGCCTCTAATAGGAAAAAAATTTCAGATCTCAAAGGGTTACTTCAAGGAGACCCAAATTTTAACATTGAACAATAATGTCGAGAAACATAAAGCCACAATGGCAATTTATTACTACCTCGATACTACTAAATCTACAGCATAATGGAAGAATGAGAGGTTTACTACATAACCCAAACACAAACCCAAGGCAATAAACACTATATGCATAGTTATTTCTTATATCCATATGCTCCTTCCTTCCAAGCCTTGGACCTCGCTCTCAAACCTCAATCAGATCAATACATAAATCACCAGTTTTGTTTTTTTCTAGTCCCCTCAACTCCCCTCAACTCCCCTCAACTCCACTCAGACTCTATGGATAATGGTTGCACAGGGCAAAAGTCATAAAAGCCCCATCGATCCAATACGAGCACTTCTATCATCGAAATAATTTGAGGAATCCAAATATTTTATTATCTACCCAGACATAGTAGCCATTTGAGGTCCTTTGGATTTGCCACCATCGTCAGTGGAAATGCTTCCTTCGATTCTGCGTTTAGCTTCCGCTTTTTCAGACTCGGTAACATCTTCGTCTTTCTTGCGCATATCGGGAGTGTGTTGCTGTTGTTGAGGGTGGTGACCGATTGACATGCCGACTCTCAGCTAAAAGAATATTGAGTTAGTATTACTTCGAGTTCGTTGAAAAGAAGAAACATACCAGAGTTTCCAGAGCTTCATTCGAATTGGCCACCAGATCATCATCAAATTTCATGGTATTCTCTTCAAACAGCACCAGAATAGTACTTCCACCGAACTTAAAATAACCAAGTTCTTCAGCTCGCTTAACATTCTCCCCGGCCTTGCGCGTGATGACTGTGCTGCCTACCATCATAGCACCTACACAGATGACCATTACTCTTCCATGAGCCACTGAATCAATGGGGACTACAACTCTCACGTTCTCTCCGTAGACATCGAGCGCTGATCGGATAGCCATTGGGTTCACGGTGTAGTATTCACCTTCGATGAGCTTAGGAGTGCCCATCACACCGTCGACTGGGATGTGGAAACGATGGTAATCTTGAGGAGCAAGACGGAAGATTCCAAGAGCGCCGTTAACATAGCGTTTCGCGTCTTCGGGGTATGCGTTTCCAAGAAGACGTTCAATTGAAAACTCACGGCCTTTGACCCAAATCTTGGTTGCAATATCCATTTTATTGAAAACAACGGATCTGCAGTCCGCGGGCGAAACAATAATTCGGGGATTGTCCGGAGCAGAACATGGCCGAGCTCCTGGTTTTAGAGCACGGTAAAAGAACTCATTAAAGTTCTTGAATTTGTCCAAAGGTAGAAGGACTTCACTCATATCGAGCTGGTGGAAGTCGATGAACTTTTGAATTTCTGCTGCTGAAGCTGGGTCATCGTATTTGATGCCTTGTTTGAAACTCAGACCTTTAAGAAGCTTGCGGACTGTATAATTGTTAGTTCAAATCTATCGAGCTTGGATGGGCCAGCTCGTACTTCTCTTCTTTTCCATATCTCTAGATTTCAGTCCTTTGTAAAGTAATCTGATGCCTAATCTGACATAGACACTCATGCGCTCCTCATTGATCTGGCCTGTAATACGGTCTTGGACTAAGATATTCGCAGAGTTCGCGCCCAGTTTGTAGCCGCCGTACGAAATCTTCGTGATTACTTTTGAATACCATTTCCGTTGAGCTTGGCTAGATGTCACAAATCCTGCCATTACCAAATCGTTGACCTGCCGCCAATCTTGACTTGCACATGTAGCAATGTGAGTGATAATATCTGAATCAGTACGCTTGTTGAGGCGTGGCTGGTGACAAATTGGGCATTCTCTGATCTCAACAACATGCTCTTCACCTTTTTCATGGAGGTCATCTCGCAGGTCATCCTTCCCAAGATAATCCCCTTCCTCCCCTGGAGTGCCAAGGTCTTCAACAGGCTGTGCTTCTACACTGAGCTCCGAGATATTATTATTCAAGGTTGTAGTTGCTGAGACGTTTGGTGTCGAGGCTCCTGTTGTGGTAGCTGATGTTGAGGATGGTGTAGTGTCGGAGGTGCCTCCTAGCTGGGAAGGAAGGAGATTTTTCATTGTATTCGAATCGGGTACAAGACCCTTCACCCTCTCTCTCCCATCGTTTGCGTGTGTTGGGGGGTTTCTTCTGTAATTGATCTTCTAAACAGATCACAGCCTCATCGACGCTTAGATCCCCGTTACTATCTTCACCATTTGGATGTGGGAAACGTTTGAAAAAACTGTCAATTGTTGATTCCTTGAGAGTTGAGCCCAGAGTATCAAGCATAGTCGTCAGCTCAACCTTGCTAATGCGTCCACTTTCATCAGTATCATACTGTCGAAGCATTGCCCGCCAGAATTGCTGACGAAGAGCTGTGTAGGGAACATATTTGGCCTTGACAAATAGAACTGGGCTATGCTTCTCCTCCCACTTCTCCGCATTTTTCAGCTTGAGTGGTATCGTGAAAGGATGGAGATCAGGGTCGCCAGACTCGCCAAATCCTTCGTCATTATCAACGGCATTGGATGGTGGTAACTGGTCACCTGGTTGCAGGCCTACTGGACTGCTTGTGGGGCCGGTCCCAGGAACTGGAGTGCTCGTTCCAGAGACGCTCAAGACGTTGTTACTCGACCTTTGTGGAGTCAAGCCAGGCCGCGACATTCCCTTCAAGCTCTGGGAAGAGTTTGTTCTAGACAGAGGAATCTTGAAGCGTGACCGATTTCTCTCAGGAGAATAGGAACCTGGCTCCGGTGGATCTTTCAAAACAAACAGTCCGGTCTCTGGATTTGCAACGGGTGCCGTATCTGTCACATCCTTCAGGTTGAGAGTAGTCGATGCAATAAAATCATTGCCCGACAACTTGTCTCTATCAATAACAGTAAATGAGAGCGAGTAGGTCTGTTCGTGTCGAAGAACCTGGAATATCATTTTCTCGTTGTACACAGGATTCAGATTGTGGCGGATAACCCTAGTTCGGTAAGTCTTCTTTCCTAGTGATGCCACCACAAACGGATCCATATCGAAAGATGTTCTCGTCATGTTCTTCTCAGGAGGGAGATCAGTAATCTTTCCGATTTCGAGGAAGACAATTCCAACAACATCGCTGCCACTGCCAAATTCGTATCCGCCGAGCTGCTTCTTCTTCCGCAGACCCTTAATTCGCAGCTTACGTTTCCGCTTTTCAACATTTTGTGGTTTCGTAGGATCGTCTGTCTCGTCACTTGTATCCTCATCTTCATCAAATATGCCTTCGTCTACATCTGATCCGACGTCTCCGAGCGAGCCCCCAGTGTTGGTCCTGTCGATATTCGGTCTTAAGAGTCCAGAACTATCATCTACACCAGCTAGAGCCCTAAATTTCTCCATGACCTGTTGTTGTGGGGAGGCTGTATGGTTCGTAGAATCGTATAGCGTAAATTGTAACTGAATCTCTCCCGAAACATTATCGCTCTTCTTCCCTCCAGGCCTCTTGCTTCGCAGAGGGTACCATTTTGGCTCCTGTTCGCAGCGAGAATTGGCAAAGATCTCTTCAAGCGCTAGGTCGAACTCCCCTAGGTAATCCTTCCCAAATCGATCCTTATCCCAGCATATGCAATCCAGGAGGAGACTGCCAGTACCAGAGACCGGCATCTGCATCGTAACATTCCATTCTGGGTTCAGTGTCTTCGCAACGGAATGGGTGGCACTTTTCGTATCGCCGAGGGTCAGGACGGCATACTGCAATTCTTAGCAATCCATTATTTGCCTATCCGGGCTTCCATCTGGTATAGATATACTCACAGGATCAGAAGTCCCGCTCTTGTCCTTCGCTGCAAGATCTCTAGCCTATTGTGATTCGCACGGCATCAGTGATGCTCCCTAAACCAACACCGCAGACAGGTCCTCCTTTTGGAAACCTCTCACTCACCTTGAGCACGACAACCTTCAACATCAAACCATTGGCCTTGGCCGCATCGAGACTGGAATCGGAGGCCTTCTTCATACTGGGGTTGGGACTTGTGCTTCTGCTTTTGCTGAAAGACGACAGTCGGGTAGGGAGTGGGATGCGGACCATAATGAAGGGAGAGTGTCGCCGCTGCCAGCCAGAGCCAAGACGGTGGGCAGCTTCTTCGTATTACCGGTTTGTTTGCTCCTGCTGGAAAGAGCTGAAAGAGCTGTGTCTTGGCAGCTGTTCGACCACCGATTAGCTCAGGAAGCGTCAGGGAGCGTCAGGGATGATCGACAGTAGTGCGGGGTTCTTGAAATCGCACTCCCGCTGGCCGTGATCAGATCCAAATACCGTACCGTACCTTCTTTCAACTGCTGAGATGGGATCTGAAAAATAAGAGAGAATATATATATATATGTGCTACTTATATGAGGCGAAAATGGAAACAGACATAGAGAGGATGCTTCGCTCGTGCACGTCTCTGTCTCTAGCCCCTGTATCTAGTAGTAGTTACATTCAACGCCGCCAAGCTTCGTACGCAACTATGCCAATAGCGAGCGTTGCTATTTTAACAGATATGCGATGATCTGAGGGGGCTCATTTACGTTTAAGGGATCTTGGAAGGAGCATCAGATTTCTACCTGAGTTTCGCTTGGGAGTCTCGGGGGGGCGATGTGGGGGTTTGTGGCTTCACTCAAGTACTGTACAGCAGAGTAGGCATACTTACAATCAATCCCCCTTTCCCATCTCATCCCATCCTATCACCACCATAGATAGACCTTACACATTACTACCTATCTTTCAACTCAACTCAACCTAATAGATAATAATTCTTCTAAGAGCAACAATAGTCACAATCTCAATCTCAAAGCCGTGGCTACAGTATCGTCCATGGAGCATTCATCATCTGCCCTACCTATGAAATCAACTTAAACATCTAAGGTTATCAAGGGCTGCAGCACAGCATAGCACGACATCTTAGAGGCTGCATGTTCAGTCTGCATGTTGCACCACGAGCTAGCTGCAGGTAGGTAAAAGGCGTGAATGGGTGGAAGTACGATTGGGATTGGGATTGGGATTGGGATTGGGATTGGGACCGAGATAGCAGCCTAAACAGTCTGCCTCACACACAGTATCTGCCTGGTTTCCTTTTGGGCTCCTTTTGACGTTATCCTGCAATTTAATGGAGAATTACTGACGAACGATTTGCACTCGTGGGCGAGATTGGTTCGCATGACTTGATTCTAACCGGGTTTCGCTTCCTTCCAACACCGATTGTCAGCATTGTTCTTGGGATGGTATTTGACACATGTTTCTACAAACTCACCAATTACGCACTTTGCTGAGCTACAGTCACGGGAAAAATCTGTTGGGATGTGGCGCCATTGATAAGTTGACAGGTGTCACGGTTTTAAGTTCACCAATGTGCCTGAGCATCAAAAAGAATGCATCTGAAACCAACGTTCTTTTGCGAGTTTGTACCGGTGCTGTGACCCATCTATGTACATCTAATGAAATTGTGGTTCAACAAGAAAACCTGTCTCTTAACCTACTTGCTAGAACGCCATGCTATAAATATGCAATCCCTTCCAAATCATGAAAGCAACACCTGATAGCAGGATGAGAAGCAAATAGAAGAACAAGCACAAGATCAAGGGCAAGAATTACAAGAATGAACTCCATACCTAATCCCCTAATCTCCTAAGCAAAAATGATATATGAAATACAGAGGAGAAGTCTGGACAATATCCCTAAGCAGCGACAGTCTCGGAAATGGTGTTTCCCTTAGGCTTGAAGTCGGAGAAAGCCTCTGGCCAGAGGAACATCTTCTCCTCCTTGGAGGGCGTAGCTGCGACGTATAGAGGAACGGATTTCTTGCTTGACAATCTTCTCCACATGTTGGCTCTGGGATTGAATCTGGCGGGGAGGCCTTGACCCTTTGTCTTCTCCTGGTCTTCGATCATGATCTTGTTAACCTCCTTTTCAATGTCGGCAAAGGTATCGTAAGGCTATAAATAGTTAGAATTAATTGCGATCAACATCTCCTTTCTCGATACTTACGATGTAAGCAATTTTGTTTTCAATACAATACTCCTCCAATCTCAATCCGCGGCGTGCAAACAGGACATCCGCTTGGCGGGCAGCAGGCAGGTCAGAAACACCATCGCCAATAAAGACGATGAGAGGAATAGTGCCATCTTCGGACTCAATCTTGGCGGCATCACGGTACTCGGTAATGGAGAGGGCCTTGTCGTGACCAAGTTCAGTGTCATGACGCCAGATTGGTGTCCAGGCGGAGCCGTCCTCTGTAATATTGGCGTCGTTTGCAACAATCTCAATGTGAGCAGACTAATTTCGGTCAGCATTCCTCACAACTCGTTGCGAGGCCAGAAACATACCTCTTCCTCGCCTAAGAAAGTATCCAGAACCTTTCTCAGGATTGGTTTGAGGCCAGCAGAGATGACATTGAAAGGAATATCATTTTTAATACAGAACTTGTGGAAAGTCTGGAAGTCAGGATCAATATCGAGCGTCTTCTCCATAACTTCAAACCCGTCCTCGAATGGAACATTCAAAGATCCCCACATCTCTTCCGACACTTCACGGAAAGAGCGCTCCCCAGTCTTGATCTGTTCATCGAGGATTTCTCTGCGCTGAGAACCGCATCCGTGAGCATCGAAGAGGATGTGCCCAGTGTCTTGCATAAATATCGTGCCATCGAAGTCTGCAGATAGTTGTCAATGGCTGTTCTCTCATATCTATGCATAAGCCGTAAGACACAGGCTCACAGCTTGAGCACTCGTAAAGGCTTCATTGACTTCGGCATTAAGGACATTTATCTGTACTTGCAGACTTGGACTAAAGCCTCATGTAGGTAATAACAAAGATTAACGGGATGAGGACTCGTACCTGAAAAGCAGATGATTTTGCGCTTGGTGTTCAACATGGTCATGTTTTGTGTAGGAAGATAACTTGTTCGAGGCACCGACAAGTCCTTCTGGTTGATGGCTGGAGGAGTCACGGCAGTAGGCATTGTGGTGACGTTGTAAGTTCGTGGTTTTAAGTTGTACTTGGGTAGACTATGTGGAGAATTATGTGGTTCTTGTCGACGTAGTGTGAGATAGTGGCGAAGACTGAGTGATTATGTTTTTGACTTGGAAAGAATAATGGAGAAATTAGGGAGATGATTCACAGGTGGGTGGGGCACCTACTTGCCTTAATAATTGACTTGAGAAGGAGGGAGCGGACTACTACGTAGACCTGCAACGTGCCCAAGTGGCAGGGCCTTTGAACTTTCTTCACGATGTACGGCAAGTGCAAGTAACAAAACAAAACCAACAACACACCAACCCCGAATAAGATAGTGCCAGGGTACAGGGTCGCCAGCTTAGCCTGCCATGGGACTATAGGCTTGCAGAAGGAGCGATACGTCCTTTCTCATCGAAGTCTCAATGAAGCCATCGACATTGTGAGACCCCAAAACAACTTTTCGATGAATTTAGCGGCCGGCGATGGGGCCCCTTCCCCCCCTGACGATTTATCTCCCATGCAGGCATGGCCTCCTACTGGAGGAGATATCCGCACTTGCTAGGTCTGCCGGAAGCTGGTTGGTCTTTCTCCCAGTCCGCAAGCACTACTGCACTTGTATGACTCTGTAGTGCTTCTAGTTAAGCAGACAGACAGCAACCGAGTAGGAAGGCACAAGGCACAAAAGGAAAGAGAAAAGGGTAGACTACGCTACTTTCGTACAACTCGAGACGAAGCGACGGACCAAGTTCTAGCTCGCTTCAAGTGGGGCATTTCCTGAACATGGAGAGGAAATGGAGGGGTACTTTCGTAGGTAGTGCATGTGCAGCAGATAAGCACACTGCCCTGCACACCATTGACAAGCACATGTGACCCCACTTACTCGAGTGCCTTTGAGCTCGAGGATAACAATGAACACCAGATAACGCTGAGGAAGTATTTTCGTGGTCTGATTGCAGACCTGAGATGCTTACTGTACGTAGGTCGTGTTCAAACATCAAGACGTTGGCAACGGCAACTAACTGGGTGATGTCATGGCCGCATCTGGTCGACAAAGCCAATTATCCCCAGCCCCTTCGTGATACGTGCCGACAAGACCGGAAGAGTAATATTGAGGCATACGATAGTCTAGGGGAAAGCGGTTTGGGTGCACTCAACAAGCCACGGGGCTAGAACCGTTGGAGGAGTGCATGCCAGGGCGCGTCAATATGTCGGTGAAGAGCGGCTATCTGATTGACCATTCACTGAACGAAAGTGCTCATACGGCACAGATATTCTTGATTGTCAAGCGTCACTGTGCAGAGTAACCAGCAGATGTGTTATCGTGAAGATTCAAGCAATGCATGGCGGGGGATTTTGAGGAGGAAAGTTGGGGGTATGGAGCATTGGCTGACCGATGATGTCAATATGCAGTTTGTCGAGGGCTTCAATGCCGTGAGCCTCTCCCGGAACATTTGCTCAATTGGCGCTACTGAACGGGAGACGGTCCTTTTTAAGTAAGTGCAAGCAGATTTCAGTTGTGTCACTACTGGTGCACTATATGATTCGTGTTGCGATTGAGTCTCGGCTTTGGCTGATTTGGTCTTCCATTTGTTTTTTTGTATAACCTAATGCCTTAGGAAACCATCATCCCTCGTGAAAAAAAAAATTGAACATTCCCCCCACCGTTACGCCGTCGTGATGATATTTGGGGATATTATGATGACACCTTGGCAGAGTACTTCGTGGCAGCCTTGTCGAATAGAGCGCTCTTCTCTTGCAGGTCTTGCAGGAAGAGATGGTTTGGTGCGGTGCTTGATAGGGAGCTACGAATAAGCGGTCAGCAATGGGCGCAAGTCTGGATTGGTCGATCAAATAGACATACCTAATCAACTCCTTTGGATCTTTGCCTGCGATAACATTGAGAACGATGGAGTTGGCAATGACCTCTGCATTCTTCGGGTCTTTCTCCAATGCTTGTTGTAAAGCAGCCTCAGCTTCTTCCAAGCGTCCAAGATGTATTTCCGCGATAGCTTGCGAGACGAGACTCTGTGTTGACGATGTTGAAGGGGCTTGAGCCAATTCTTCAAAGACGTAGAATGCTTGTTGATATTTCTCTCCACCTACTCGGAGACCAACCCAAGACTCAGCAAGGTTCACAAGTAAGCTATCCTGGGCCCATCGCCTTGCTGCGGCGACCTCCTTTACAGCTAGGTCGGTACGGTTCTGCTCGAGGTGAATTTGTACAATCAGGGCAACGGCTTCCACTAAACAAAAGGTCAGCCCGCTGCGCAGACAAAACATCATCGCAATACCTACAGTTCCCTTGGTGCTGTGACAACAATGCTAGAGCCTCTTCGCTATTTCCTGATGCTTGCAATACGGTGCCAGCCAGCCAACACCTGGACAATCGCATTATCTGCCGAGTCTGTAGCTAGTTTGGTCGCAATCTGCACAGCCTTGGATTCATTTCCAGCCGTCAACTCTGCCAAAGCTCCCACAGCAACCAACTCTGGTTCATTTTCTCCTTGCACATCTGCGATGACATCCTCTGCATTTCCAAGAGCGATTTGGGCGCGTAGGGACAGTACTCGAGCGGGCAGGGCGTTCTCTGCTGAGAGGCCCGCGGTATCAAAATCGACGACTTCTTGCCATTGTCCCTGGTGAAAATAGTTGTGGATATTGAGCAGCTCGCCCTCTGCGGAGAATGGGTCCATGATTGAGTTGTGGTTTGTGTTGAATATGAGTTGCCCTTTTGCCCTTGGCATACGTGTTTGATACGCTGTACTTTCGAGAGCTCCAAACTCGCTAAACCTTAGCGCGTTGACCCTCAAATGTGTCGCGACATTTCTCCCATTTCCATCCTTTTTTCATCATACCCTAGGTGTCGGTGGAAGCACAACCATGATTCCGAAATGGCTCTGCAATCACCAACGGCGTTGATTACATTTCCAATCCTACTAGTTCATGAGTCCGACTTCGCTGGCTTCGAGGACCCTCTCCCACCCTGGCCAACCTTCTTGGATATAGGCTTCTTCGACTTCTTCATCCTTCAGCTGCATCCTCACATTGTCCCAGAACGCTCTGATCTGCATTTGACCTCGATATCCTGCGTTGGATTTTGTTCGTCGTAACTTTTGCTTCACATCTTTGAGCAGATTCTCGAAGAGAACATCACTAAGGAACTCCTCTTCTTCTGTGTTCAGACACCTCATTAGAGGTCTGTTGTTGAAGAATTCTCGATGTTCTTCTAGCCTCCACGGGCGACATTCTGGAATGTTGGTAATTTCAGTTTTAGGGATGTCTGTAGCCGAACTCCTATAGCTAGAGTCTTTGGGATTCATGTCAGGTGCACACGGCTGTTTTGTTGTGTCCTGCATCTTGTCAAATCCCTCAAGTGAAGGATCTCTACTTTCTTGATTGTTGAACAAGTCAGACCTTGCGCTATTCGTAATTGGAATAGTCGAATGCAATATCTCAAATTCGTTGTTGGGCATACTCAGTCGATTAGCGACGTTTTGTGTCCCAGTAACTCCACGAGCCCGTTCATTATCTTGTGTCACGGTCGTTTGGAAGCTGCTTGTTCTGGCACTGCTCGACGTCCTGAATTTGACATCATTAATACCGTTATCGAGAGACCTCCGCAGTATGAAGTCCAAGTGCTCCATTTTTGGCCTGTCTCTTCCGTTCCGGTCTAGAATGGAATTGTACTTATCAAGAGCAAAATCGGACATGATGTGGTCAAGCTTCAGATATCTTCATTTGAAGAACGTAGACAAAGCTCTGAAAAAGTCAGTTGAGATCACTAATTAAATAATAACACACTTGAATCATTTTAGGCCTATAACAATAAGACACCTTATTGTTGCACTTCTTATTCACAACATGTTTACTCATTGATTGCCCTTTACAGTTTAGCCTTTGTGCTAAGAGTCACATCCTGTATTATTCACATTACTTAACTCCTTATATCTAGCTCATTCTTCTCAGCAAAACACCATGCTTTCTTAAGCATAAAGAAACCACAAACAGTCTTGCCTTGAAATAGGACGCTGGTTGCTATTACCGCTCTCACCAGCCCAGAGACATCCCTACCTTATCTAATTTCATAGAGAGATACAAAGGCTTATCAATATGAGTGATTGGAGACCTGTCCTGGAACCACATTGTCCTGAAATTCAGGAACTTCAAAAAGGATGGCAAGTGTTGGTTACCATCGAAGAGCCCCGGCGTTGCTATTTTCTTGACCCAGTCAAACGTAGGACCTCTTTCGATCACCCAACGCGAGGTCCCCTACCTAAGCCCTGGATCCTTCGAGTATATGGAACTTCCAGTATTGGTTACTACAACAGAGACACTCAGGCTTTCACCACGGAGGACCCTCGATCCGAGAAACTTCTGGAAGCCGGATCAGGAAAACGTCAACCCGTGCCCTTGGGAGGTGACCTGAAAACAATCGGATTGTCTCTAGTCAAGGCACCACCACATCTTAAAATGGCAGCGCACGTAACGAAATGGCCGATCAAAGGTCACGACCTTGACAAGCTTCAACGTCAACCCATTGGAAAAGACAAAAGCTTGCGAGACGCATATCAAATGGTCCATACCCTAGATCCTGGGGCAAATGCGGAGGGTGGTATCGGCGGTGTGAGTCCCCCCTAAAAATTACAGTACAGCAACTGATTTTTACCAGATGAATGACGGTGTCCACATTGTGAAGATGATCGGCGTTCCAGATCGTCGTCTCTTTGTTGAGAAAAGATTCATAGGCTCAAATGGCATGATCAAGTATGCAAAGAAAGAGATCGAAATGCTACGAAGATGCAAACACCTAGCTCTTAGTTGTTACGTTGCTGGATTCATCAGCGAAGGCAATCCAGCCGAAGGATCCGTCTATGTCGAATTCTGTGATCGAGGCTCACTTTCCGATGTCATCAAAAGTTACAGGAAAAACAAAGTCAAGATCCCCGAGGGCTTCATCTGGCATGCTTTTCTTGGTCTCTGTGATGGACTTGCGTACATGCACGGAGGCGGTCGCTTCATGACAGCGCACCCCAACCCCCCAGATCCAAAATGGAAACCGCTAGTCCACCGCGACATGAAACCAGACAACATTCTCCTCAGAGGTAGAATCACTCATGGATCCAACAAACCTCCCTACTGCGTCCTTAGTGATTTCGGACTCACTTGCGAAGAAGGCCCTGACAATGCTACCAGAATGAAATGCGGCACATCATTGTATTACGCACCCGAACTCCTTTACACGCCCTTCCCAGCAGGACATTTCGACAAAGGAGCGGAATGGTTCAAATTCAAAGTCCCCCAAAGCCACTTAGCCGATATCTGGGCGCTCGGAATAATAGTCTACTGTATGTCGAAACCCAGCGAATTTGCACATATAAACCTCGAGATCAAAGACAAGATAGCAAAAGACATGCCTCATCATAAATACTATGAAGGAACTGCTTCTCGCATCCCTGATCCTTATAAATTGGATCAAGCATTTTATACGAAGGAATTGGAAGATGCTATTAATTTGGCGACCGTTGTAGATGCTGAGAAGAGGCTGGATGGGAATAGGTTGATTAGGGAATTGAAGGCTCTGTTTGATAAAGCTGTGAAGCGGAAAGGGAATATGGTTTTGGAGTGTAGGTTGGAGGAGTTTGCTGCGCCGAAACATAGGTATAGGGCTGATGAGTGCGAGGTTAGGACGGGGTTGAAGAAAGGGGGTGGGTCTTAAGGGATGGGGATATGTGATAGGGAAGATAGGTTGGAAGGGGAATGTGTTAGTGATCTTGTGGGATTGTGTAGTAGGTATCGTGGTATGTAAGATTGATTTACCTACCTATACAAGACTAGGTAGACCATTCTGACTGCTTTTATATGCAAGGATTAAAGTAATCAATTATCTTTTCACAAGGAGACAAAACAAATAAAAGGCAGATATGCATTTCAATCGATAGACCAGAAGATAATTATTGTTTTAATTTGGTGTTGCTAGTACAAGTTGTAGTGGTTGATACATTTAGAGGTTATTTGAGATGTTAATTTTACGGGTATTGGGGTTCTGTTTTAGTATGCTGAATCATTGAAAGAGCGCAGCATCGAGAAGAGGGGAGGACTTGATCCTACTGTTCGTAAATTGCCCATTTAGAAACTGATAGTGTACCCTCTCAAGTTGGAAAATATTTTCTTTGCTGAAGTTCTTAACACAACTTGCTGTTAAAAAATTTAGTCTCCTAATAGTGCAAGTGTTGAGTAATAACAGCAACAGGGTAAAGGAGTCATTCTAGAAATTGAACTAGAAAAACCTAAGTCTTACCGGTGCTACTTATTATTAATAGCAGAGAACCGGATCAAACAACTAGACCAAATCCTAATTGGTAAGAACACTTCTCCATTTCAAATATCATAATAACAAAACCTTCTACCTCCAAACACTCTGGTGTTCTTCGTACCCATTCTCTTTGCCTCCCAACAAACCACACAAACACACAGCAAACGAAACCAAGTTTCCATTCAGTGAGAGATATGGGAGATCAAGAGCCTATATCAGTCACCAACCTCATCAAAATTTCACTTCTCAAAAGTCTTCCAATAGAACTCCGCCTGAAAATATTTACACCATGTATAGTAAGCGATTATGCTTGCAAGACTCCATCACTAATCGCAGCCTTACGATGTGATAAGCAACTAAGACAACTTTACGAAGAGGCGCTCGAGATTTTCTACCGCGAGTCCATCTTTGTTTTAAGATCAAGAAAGGGATTTAGATTTGGTAAACCGCGGGTTTTGCAAACATGGATAAATCTTATCTCGAAGGTTGAAATCGATTTTAGGTATGTAGAATACTCTCACAACTACTGTTTACTACATGATAAATTAATTAGCCATTTGCTAACATTCCTGAAAAACACGCAGTGGAAAAACGGGCTGTTCATGGAACTCTATTCAACACGAGATGGCACCTCTCAAAAACATCAAAGAGATCTATCTCAGTGGCATTGTTTTCCATTATTTAAACGACAGGGAATTTTATCTGCGATGTAATCACAGTAGCGTTCTTCTCTCAAAAAAAGCTTGCAAGCTGCTCCGTAGCTCTCGTCCTCTTCGAAAATTTAGTATGGAAATAAGCCGTTCTGAGTTTCTTAATACACAATGGTATAGAGACAAGGATGGAAGTGAACTTCGGCTTAAGGATCTAGTGAGGAAGTCGATAGAGGAAGACTTGCATTTAGAAGAGTTTATACATTACGAACGGGCTATACAAGGGGAACGGTGTCTGTGGATTTGGGAAGCGCAAAAGGGAGGGTTTGAGTTTCCTCTTATATGCGGTGGTCGTAAACCTTTAGCTCTTCAGAGTCTAGGGGAAGATTAACAGCACAACGCGTATGGCGATAAAGTTACATTATAAGATGAAAATACAACATAGGCCATCAGCCAGCATCTAAATTAAGACAGTATACTAAAAAATTATAGATTAGTGCTAATTAATGAATTAATCAGCTGTGTGCCTTACGAATATGCTCCTAATTCAATAAATATAAGAAACGCAGCTTACTTTTGAGGTAGCTTGTTGAATTTTGGTAATAGGCACGCCTAGCTTATGACCTACCATGGTCTATTAACCTATGTAGATAAAATCCTTGCTAAACTTACGTAGATTGATATGACTTGTCGTTTAGCTCTTTAAAAGCAAAAGAAAATCCAACTAGTTCTTCCTAATAATCCTCTTACCACAGCTTAATCTCCATGCAACTTTTATTAACTTAGCTTGAAAATAATCAAGTCGAGCTCTAACTAAGTACTGTTAATCACAAACTACCTTAACTCGCTCCACGAATTTGGTTACCTGATTCTGTGTTGAACTGCTTAGTGCCGTAGTACATCTTAGCGTAGTCTTTTTCTCATTTTCAACACTCTACTATCACACTAAGTCTAGCTACTCAGAAATTATTCCAGTTTAAACAGCAATTGAACTGACAGATGAGTCACTCATTTTGTATTTAATAGCGAGTTCCTTCACTTCTAAACCATCTTCTTTCTCCATCGCTATACCACACACAACTACACGCTCTAACATCAACTTTACGCTTTTACGCTTAACTACTCAACTACTCAACTACTCAACTACTCAACTACTCAACTACTCAACTACTCAACTACTTAGCTACTCAACTACTCAACCACTCAACTACTCCAAAATGCTTTCACGATATATGACCCAATCCGTAGACTACTACAAGATCCTCGATATACCCGAAAACAGCACATCTTCCGAGATCAAAATGGCATATAGAAAGCAAGCACTTAAATACCATCCAGACAAGAACAACGACCCAAATGCAACTAAGAAATTTCAAGAAGTAAGTTAAATATCAATTAAGATACTGGGTCTCTAAGACTCTATCCCAATAAATATTCTAAAACAGTACACTAACATATCGATGTTGATAGATTGGTGAGGCGTATGAAATTTTGGGAAACGACAAGGAGAGAGAGCTATACGATTTTTACCAGAGCGAATTAAACGGAGAGGTCCCGAAGCAGAGAACATGTGAAGATAAGGAAGAAACTCATTGCGACGATGAAAAGATAAGAGATTTTTGGCGGACTCGTGGTGAGCGTGAGGAGGCGAGAAGACAACAACAACGAAATAACTTCAGGCCCTTCTCGACACGGAAAACGCAAGGTTGCTTCTGTGCTGGACCTTACAAGTGTGCTTTCTGCGGTACGGCAGACATATATTCAAAGAGAGCCCACAAGCACGCCAGGAAGAACAGATGGTGAAAAAGGAATGATGAGGGACTGATTGGGGAAACTTGAGAGATTATGGTTTGCTTGGATTAGGAACGTATGCAGAGTTGGGCTGTGGACATGGAGATTAATCTTCCCCAGCTTAAGGCTGTTAGGTTTATTGAAGGCTCTGGTTAGTGGACTCTATGGGGTGTTGTGGTGTTATAGGGATTGGAAGTGTATATATGAAGAGGGAAAATAAATGATTTTCTCAATCTCTCTTTTCACCAGAACGAGCCATACACTTCTCCATGATCCTTTCCAACTATCCACTATCTTTATATCATTCTGTCATTCACTTAACTTAACCTCAACTCAGTGACGGTCTTCATGTGATCTTATTTGCAGTCTTGACAAACATATAATATTACAGAGGCATATTCACTTGGTATATAGCCTCAAAAGTAACTAAAATCAACACCGTGCCAGCCTTCACGTGATATTATTTGCACTCTTAACAAACATACAATATTCCAGAGACATATTCACTTAGTATATTAGTACATAGAGCCAAAAGAAGCTAAAATCGGGCGATTTCCAGATCACTCCGGAAAACTATAAATATATCCTCTTGCTCCAGCTTCTCCAACTTCTTTTTCCTACATCATCAACCAGAACACTCTTCTTCTTGCAGTACCAACAAATACAATCCTTCTTCACAAACGTCAACTAACTCCAAGTCCTTCTTTTTCACTCGGACTTTTCTAGCAAGCCCTCCTTCTCGCTCATCTTTCCTTCTTTCAATCATTCAATCATCATCAAAATGTTCAGCATCAACTACTTCTTGTTCATCTTCGTTATCCTCGTCTCGATGGCGATGGCGGAAGCTCCGGCTAGCACAGCGCTCAAGACAGTCTCCAACGGAGCCTTACAACAGACGTCGACCCCCCAACCGATCGCTACACACGCACCGGGCCTTCAAGTACCTGACGCAACCCTGACACTCAACCTTGTCAACTCTTGGACAGTTCCTCTTTCGATCACTGGTCACAATGCTGAGCCCGGCCCTACTCCTACCATCGAACCTTACGGAGTTTGGAGTCCTGATCAGACAACTACGTACAACTTCCCAACTGGATGGGCCGGAATGATTGCAATCGGAAAGACATTCGACGCAGACAATTCCAAAGTCGAGATCTCTTTTGTGAATCCAACAATCGACTTCGACGTCAGCTATGTCGACGGATACTCTTTACCCATGACCTGCGGTTGTGAAGGAGGTCCAATGGTTTCCGGATGCAATAAGCCACTGTTTTCAATTTCCGGCGGCTGCCCAGCAAACCTTTTGCGCTCCGCTGGCCCTGTATGTCTCAACAATGCCGGCGACTTCGGACCAGCATTGCCTTTCTTCGCGCCTTGTGAGCAAGAGGCGTACACATATCCCAAGGACGATTTAGCCAACTACAATGGTGGATGTTCAAATAACATCGTCCACTGCTGTATCGGCACTGCTTGCCCGGCGAACAAGAACAAGAAGAACGAAGAAACGGGGACTTAGCTTCACCAGTTAAGTGAACTTGCCTAGGACAGGATCCCAGGGAATTTTCTGAGTGGAGAGAGTGAATACTCTTGGAATTTTCCTGCGGGACATTCTGGGGGGGCTTTTTGAACGGCGTTGACAGTTTTGGCGGAGCATTCTTTTCTTTCTCTGCGTTCTTTGCATTGTATCGGCATTCTTACTTGGGTTCACATTCTGCATTATCAAGGGCGTTTTCATGGGAGGTGGGATTTTGGAAAGATGGAAAAGCCTTTGGATGGCGGAATGGTTTGGACCTACAATACCGACTATAAAATATTTACTGAGTTTTGAGCGTAGCCTACTTATCTTTCTCAGATTTCCTAGTGGATACTTAATGTGACTTGCTTTTATGATTTCTAATGACCTGCCTGCTATGAGATACCTTCGGTGCTCGCTTAACTTCCCATTTCATCTCGCCAAAAAACAAAAACAAAAACCTGACCACCATCACTTCCCATTTACCATTCCAATAATAACATCAGCCATCTACGATCACAAACATTAGTAAGTGAATTACTTTAGCTTCAAAAATCATATAACTTACCATTTCAGAAACAGCATAAACCCCAGCCTGATAATGCGCCGCAATAGGCTGCGGGAAAATACTAGCATCAATAACCCTCAAACCACTCACTCCTCCCAAAACCCTACACTCAGAATCAACAACCGTACCCATCGCACAAGTACCAGAAGGATGAAAGATAGTAAATAATGTTCTATCAACACGTTCGTTAAATGCTTCTACTTCGTTAAGTTCTTTGTTGAGGACACGAGAGGAGATACCGAATTCTGTAGCATGAAGTGGTGATTTTTCCATGGCGAGGTTACTTAGTTCGACTGTTGAACGGAGTGTGGCTCGATCGAGATCGGAGGCTAGAAGGTTTGTGTCGACTAGGGGTGCGGATTTGGGGTCGGAGGAGGAGAGAGGCGTAGTGTTCCGCGTGAGGTTGGGTTGACGACGACGTTGAGAATTGTGAGGATGCTGCTTTCGGTTGGGATGGCTATTTCTGGGGAACCGAGTGCGAAGTTTCCGTACCTTTTAGTTCAGATAAGCTTAAACTAATGATAAAAACGAGTGAAGATATTTAAAATGGAGCTCAAACTTACATGATGAAAGACTCAGAGTGCACTTTTCCATCAGCAATATATCTCTGAGCTTCATCAGATTTAAGAGTCTTCTTTGCTAGATCAAGGATCGATTCTTCATTACGATGGAAGCCGAAGAAATCACAAGGACTTCCTGCTGTCCAATCGCAATCTGGTGTTACCATTTCCACATCGCCTAGCGACATCTTGCGATCTTGAAGTTTCCAACATGTTGAAACAGTCGCGTGATCAGACAGATTTTCTCCAACCGGTAAGTTGACTATTTGTGGAATATTATGTTTGTCGAGTTCCTGCTTAGGACCAACGCCACTAAAGAATTTGTTAGATATCAAAAGAGCAATTCCGTCACTAGAAACATACCTTTGAAGTAACAATTTTGGCGATCCTAGTGCTCCAGAACAGATAATCACCTCTTTCTTTGCTTTCATCACTCGTGAACCTCCATTAATGGATATTTGAACACCACTGGCTCTCTTCTCATCAAACACGATCCGTTCCGCCAACGCATCAACCATAACTCTGACATTAGAAGCAGGTTTATAATACTCGGCAGCCCATTGTCGTTTTCCCGCGTAAACACTATTGCAAAGCTCACTATATCCAGTAGGATCCCCTGAATTCATATCTGAGTTCCGCTGAACCCCAACGCTGTCATAGGCAGCTGCAATTGCTTTCCTCAAGGGATATTTCCTGAATGGTTGAGTGCTGGTGACATGTGTAATCTCAATTGATTGATTACATTAGTATAGTAATGACTTTCCTTTAGAGATTAGATACTTACTCTAATTGGTCCATCCGTACCATGAAGACTCATATCCACCTCACTCTCACCCCGATAAAACGTTTCCGATTTCTTAAAATAAGGTAATAGACCCTTCCAAGACCATCTCTCATCTCCGACAAGTTCTGCCCACTGATCACTAATGCCATACGTGAGTTAACCTCTTCAGAATCCATAATTGAAAGGTTTAGAAGTCTTTTCGCTTACAAATCTACAGAAGGACCTCTTGTCCAAGCCTGATAATTGATAGCAGTTGACCCACCTAGAACTTTTCCATACATACAATTAACAACCTTCCCGCCCGCGTGACTTTGTGGAACTGTCACATATGGCCATTCGACTCCTGTGCCGGGGCCTGTGTGACCGAGGGGGTGTTCAATCGATGGATGAGAGGCTGGACCAGCTTCGATAAGGAGGAATGAGAGTTGTGGTAAGGCGTGTGAAAGTCGACTTGCCAGAACGCTTCCTATTGGGCTTTATTAGGTTGTTGCTAGCTTAACTGGATTGAAGACACGGTGTGCGGTACATTCAGCTACGATAAAAGGATATATATTATGAATCCCTTTATGCTCCTACCGCAAAATACATCATTGCCGAATTCTTGACCTTAGAGATGAAGCCAAATGTGTAGGAAAGCATTTGAAAAGTCTTGCATTCTCACATACCTGCTGTTCCACCGCCAACGATAATGAAATCGAACGTATCTTGCGAGGTTCCTGCCATGATTCTCTAAGTAAGGAATAGAGACTTAAGGAAACACACTTGAGATCCAGGAATGAAGGAGTCAGAATTGTAAAAATGAAATGAAAGTATCCACGGGTTAGTCAGTGAATATTTGAAAGATGGGATGTCTGACCAAACTACACTTTCTCGAAGATTTGTACTCCAATGTATGTCAAATATCGGTAGTTGTACTGCATACCTAGGCTACCCTAAAAGAAGCTAAGAAGTCAGCCCAACCTAAAATTCACTACCCCGCCTGCTACATCAAGCTTCATCAAAGCATTAGTATCTTCACGAAGTTAAAGAAAAATTCACATAGGAATAAATCTCATTTTCTGTTCGGCCATAGTGCTGTATTCGAGTTTACAAGTCGCCTGAATGGGGAGAGAACAATTCGAAAAGCAACTATGAATGTCAACATGCATTACTTTAGTCGATTTTGTATCCCCTTCCTAAACCCAATGTGAATTAAGTTGAAAGTTATTTTACATACTCCTAACGAGCGCTAGTCCTTACTTAGCTCCAGGTCAGCTTACTGTATCCCACAACTCCATTGCTCATTCGGCATGCAGTTTGTCAATTTTCGGCTTCTTAAGACTGAGACCATATGGAAGATTCGACCGAACATGTAACTGCTGGCTACTATGACGTCTATTATACCCGCGGTTCATTTTGACGCTTGAAAATCTCTCTTCTCAGTTTCCAGACACCGGGCCGTAAACTTCGCGACTTTCGTCAACTTTCTTTAGCTGAGACTGCAATCAGCAGTAAGAGATTTGCTTCGTGCGAATCCATCATCTTTCCAGATGTTGCTAGTTCGATAATCACTCGGCTTCAGTGCGTTACTCTTTCTTCTCTCGCCCAAAAATAGCACTGCCAGCGAGTCTGGCTGTCTATTTCGTATGAAAACGTGTTTCAAGCATAATGCAACGAATCTACAGCTTCCCAATGGAGGCCCGCTCGAAGTGTGGTGATATTCGCTCCAATCGTAAATATTCCCCAGTGAGATCAAGCGTACTTGGTCTTCCCCAAAAGCGCATACGTCTCAAACCTCATGCCCTCTTCCCACTCATTCTCATCAAATCTCACAACCTCGCTCCAGCCCTTCACCAAGCTACGCCAGTAGCAAGCTTCAGCAGCTTCACTCAAGTATCCACCTTGAACAAAGAGATCTCTTTGTCTCTGTGCAATGCCTTTCGCAATTTCGGGGTTACGCTCTAGATACTTGATTGTCTCTTCTAGGTCTGACCAGTCCGGGCGAACGAACACTACATTTGCAAGTGCGGTTGGATAGGAGAATGGCCATGCTTTTGCTGTCTCTGGCAAGGGGTAAGAATCTGGAGGTGGGAATTTGGTCTTCTCTTGGGTTGAGTCTGAGCCACCTGAGAGTGGAAGAAGTGAGGAAAAAATGGGTCGCATTAGGTGAGTATTGTGCATGAGAAATGTCGGTGGTGGGGTTAGTATGATGGATGCGCAAGCTTGATGGAATGGTAAGCGGCCCGAGTATGATGTCCCCTGTTATATGTTAGTTCTTTTTCTCTGTGAGCTTTCGACGCAGGCGCTTACTTCTGCATATAAAATATACTTATACTTGCAGAAATCCTCGATTTTGATCATATTGTTCTCCCCTGAGTATTCGACATCGGCCCAATCCTTGTCCTCCGTAACATTGATCAACTTTGGTCTGAGGCCTATACTCCACTGAGGATTAAACCAAGCAGTGCCTCTCCATACTGCTTTATCGATCTTACTCTCCCAAGGAATTGCTTGTTCAAGCAGCTCTATGCTGGAAAGCGCCTGATCAAAAGGCCCTATGTAAGGTTTAGGCCAAGACCAGGAGCTGAAATGGGGCATAAGCCAAGGGGTGGTTGGCGTAAAAGCATCATCAGACCGGGAGAACGACCATGTGTTGACTTGTGGTACATCGTCAATGTTGAGAGCAAATACCGTGTCTGGTATTTTGGTGGACGATGTGATTATTGCACGATGAAGAGCGTGAAGAGTAGCGCCCACATGCTGTAGATGGGTTAGTATGGTATCATTCATGCTTCTTATTTGAGGAGAGAAGAACCCACATGTAAGATGTTGTCAAAATTTGCTGATATTACATATAACTTGAAGGGCGAGTTAGCCCAGTCGCAGAAATACTAGCTATATATGAATAATTTACCTTCCCGTTCTTGATCCGACCTTGCACCAGACCAGGATAATCGTCCGCTTTTCTCTTTAGCTCAAATGGCCCTTGAGAAACCGCATTGTTGACCTCTTTGGACAAGCCTGGCCACAATGCGCTGCATTCTTCTTCGGTAAGAATCAGGGTATTTGAGATTTCTGTTGAGAAACGTTGTTCCAATATTATGGGGGATTCTGGAATGAGACTCCCACGGTAGATATAAAATGTACAGAAAATGACAAGCAAGATCAACATCAAACTCGTCGTATCGGTGGACTTTTTGCGCCTGAGAATCATACTTGAGGATCTCGTCCAGGCGCCATGTTTGCGAAGCATGTCACCTATAACTCTACTGAAGAAGTGTTAAAATAGGTATGCAAGTATGCATCTTGGGGGGGCAGTTGGTTAATAAGAGTTTTAGAGGAGCAGCGTGAATTGAAGATTTCCAATCCAATGACGCGTATCGTGGGAACTCAATAGGCTGATTGTTTTGAGAACTGTTTCGTTTCATATATATGGATCAAGGCCCGTGGAACCGGAACGGTTTCTGCTTGACATATGCCTTACGCCTTACGTGCCCGTGACCGTACTTCATCGGACGAACGTTATTATGCAGAAGCCTGCTCAAACCAGAATGACTTCCTGTCAACAATCCAACTTTACAGCACAAGCCGTAAGCCTACTTACCTCCTACCTACCATCCACAGCTAGAGAGCGCATGAAGCAGCAGGTATTGAAGACCAACATACTGTGCTGCCGCTAGAGAGGCATTCGGTGGTCCATATCGACATGGTAATTATGCTAAAGTCGTGGAAGAATTGGAGATCCGCAGTTGTCGCGAATGGGATAAGCTGCGTCACCTTCCCACGTCGAGACAGGCAATTCAAACCCAGACACGACACATTCGTGGCTTCCTGTATGATTTGATTCTCACGTTGATTATCGCCAGTTCGCGATGGAGACGATAATTCCAGTGGATCGCTGTACTGTAACTAGAGTATGGGTATGAAGGTAGGTGGAGAGTTCGATAGGAAACGAGTGGAGGGAAACAGATGTCGATGTTGTCAGGGGTGGGCGGATAAAATCATCAGAGAATCGTCAACTTCCACAACCAAACAAGCCTTCACTTGTCCGGCACTGTCTCCGGAAGTGTCCACTGGCTACAACCATTCCTCCAGGCACTGCTAATAAAAGCCCGTATCGTTCGGAAGTATGTTTGCGGCGTTGAGACGAATTACTCTCGATCGATAATTCGACACACATCGCAAATCCCTCCTAAATATACGACGACGAGTGGTGGATGATACATGAAACTAGTCCCTTAGGGTGATCCTACAACTCGACGACGAGAATAAAAATTTTGAGTGGCATACGCAAGGAAAAGATGCAAGTTCTTGGGGAAGCTAGGAAGGAACACAAAGAGCTGTGGTTGAGCAAACAAAAGCAAGTGCTATGAACGAATCTATGTGGGTTCTAAGACTTGAATAGATGTGTGGGAGTATCTACAGTACCTATTTCGTACCTATTTCGAGTCAAAGGCTTGAGAAAAACATCTCAGAAGGGTTAAATAAATAAGAATTGGAGACCGCGAGTGGCACAGCATGCCAAGTTCAGCCTCGCAATTGAGTGAAGCGAGGGAAAGTATCATGTCAAGAGACTGGTAGATAGTTACACAAGAGAAGAGCAGGCTAGACGAATCAACACTGCTTGCATTATGTAGCGGCTTCAAACCCCAGATAATTAGTTGTATAAGTCTATATGGCATTATAAAAAAAAGCATCTGTAAAGTCTTTCCGCGAGCGTGCCTAAAAGATGAAGCTACAATGGGAAATATTCCTTCATACTATGGTCGATCGGGTTCCTATTATTTTGGAGCATTCCTCCGAAGAATAAGAATTTTCCAAATAACAGCAACTGTTCTTCTCTACCCTCCTGCACCTTTCCAGCCTACTAGTGTGTAGTCGAGTAGTGTTGAGGCGAGTAACTAGTCCGCTAGTGCCTCAAGAGTATTTTCACTAAGAGACAACCCATAGCGTTATCTGGCTCAATACTCGTTGTTACAACCCGTGCCTCAATCTGGTGATGGAACAAAGATAAAATCGCTCGTTTAAGTTTATGATTTAGAAAGAGATGCGGCTGTGAAATGATTATCCACGCAAGAGTGTCATGCTCTTCGCGTAAGAAATGGGTGGCCGATTCTGACATCGGCCAGCACATCTCAGCAAACCCAACTCGACAACCGAATAAATTCTCGATTAACTAACCAGGTGTTCTCGTGGGGTGGCCTGTGCCAATACTGTATTGGTCACTTATTTCTCACACGCAGGTAGAGGACATGAATTTGATTTACCGTCGTACCCCGCACTTCTTTGATCTTACTGTACTGTAATTTGTCAGGGGGGGGTTGACGCTTACATTACATCCTCTCTCCATTCCAGTTTGACTACGTCGAGTGATTTTTCGAATTTTCCCCCTCATTCTCTGTGCCTCCCTTAGTTCTCTCTTTCGCCAAACATCATGGCGCACTCCGAATATCCAGTTCTAACGAAGCCAAGCCACTTCAACTTCGCCACAGATGTGGTCGACTACTGGGCTTCTAAAAGTCCAGAAGTGCAGGCTATGCACTGGGTCTCCGAGGACCTTTCTCAAATCCGACAACTACCTTATACTTATTTTGAGCGACAGTCTCACCGGATAGCTGTTATGCTGAAGGACCTGGGCATTAGACCGGGTGAAGTAATGCTTATGATATTGCCTCGTGTACCAGCCTGGTAATGCCAAAAGTCCTATTAGTTCCCAAGTCTTCGTTAAAAAACAAACGAGTACTAAGATCCGTAGGTGGGAGATAGCCGTTGCAGCACTCCGTAGCGGCATTGTCATCTGTTCAGCCACAGTATTGCTCGTTGAAGAAGACATCCAGTATCGCTGTTTAGAAACAGGAGCGACTGCTTTTATTGGAGACTCGGCAAGTGTACGAAAATTCCAAAATATACGGGCGGAATGTCCAGCTACCAAACATGTGATCCAAGTTGATGAGAATGTCCATCGAGATGGTAATTCGATATTGGACTTTTACTCGACGTTGAATTCAATCCCACAAGATGCGAGATACGAAGGCCCTAAAACTCCATCTGAGCAACGTGCTTTGATTTATTTCACCTCCGGGACTTCAGGTCCGCCTAAGATGGCCCAACACAATCACATCTCATACCCTTTAGGTGCGTCTTCATAAATAACATTGATGTGATGTCTATACTAATTCTTAGTTTAGCACATACTTTAACTGGGAAGGAATGGCTCCATCTGTCACCTGGAAAGTTATACTGGAACCTATCTGAGCAAGGTAAGGCTTAAGTTACGAGACTACGAATATGTACAAAATGCAACAAATAACTTACCAATGATCTTGAACAGGCTGGGCAAAATCAGCCTACTCATTCTTCAGCGCCTGGAACTGTGGAGCTAGTCTCTTTATCTATGATGATCGCAGTGCCTTCAACCCAATCCGTCTGCTCTCAATCCTCCACAAATTTCCCATCACAACGCTCTGTGCACCTCCAACAGCCTACAGACAACTCGTCCTCCAGAAGCCACGAGATTATATGAAAAGATTTCCTCCGCATTCGGTTTCTCACTGTACAAGTTGTGGAGAGCCGTTGAACGGTAGTGTGGTTACGACTTGGCAGCAGATGACGGGAATAGAGATCTGTGATGGCTACGGGCAGACGGAGACCACTCTTACGTGTGGCAATTTCGGGACAGCACCTATCAAACCGGGAAGTATGGGACGGCCGACTCCAGGGATTCCTTTGAAGGTTATTTCTCCGGCTGGGCTTGAATGTGAAGCTGGAGTCGAGGGAGATATTGCTATTGAAGTCGGAGGTAATGACGTTCATGGTCCAGGGTACTTCGGTTTATTCGATGGTTATTTGAAGCGTGATGGCAGTCTAGATCGTCGGATCTCGAATATGGGTGGTAAATCTTGGTATCTAACCGGTGATCGTGCCATTCGGGATGAAGATGGATACTTTTGGTTTGTAGGACGAGCAGACGACGTTATAAACTCAGCAGGCTATCGAATTGGTATAGATTCGGACTTGTCCCCAATGGCAAAACAACAAACTAATTTTGAATAGGTCCTTTCGAAGTCGAGTCAACCCTCAAACTGCACCCCGCCGTCATTGAATCAGCGGTAGTATCTTCACCTGACTTCTCTCGTGGTGAAGTAGTAAAGGCATTTGTCGTGCTAGACGCCACTTACCAATCTAACAAGACTGACACAGACGAATTCATCAAAGAGTTACAAGACTTTTGTAAAAAGCATGCTGCGCCTTATAAATACCCTCGGAAGATACAAATCGTAGATGCTAGTTTTTTGCCGAAGACTATTAGTGGGAAGATTAAGAGGAACGAGCTGAAGGCTTTGGAGTGGAAGGAGAAGAGTAGATTGTGATGCTGGAGTGGTCTATGGCTTTCGTTTTGTTTTTGTAGATTCGGTGGCTCTGCACTTTTTAACTGAGGTAGTTGCTTGCTAAATGAAATGGAAGAAACTAACTAAAATGAATCAGGAATAAGACCACAAAGACCTGACTTGACTTGTACTTCACAGAAATAACACTAATTCTTCGGTCTTTAGCATGCTTGAACATGCTGGGATTAGACCTTTTCATATTCTTTGTCTTTATCTAACATCTACTCAGTTATCTCAGATGCGACTGGCAGGACTGGCAGGCGCTTAATCTCGCATTCCCAACTTGGATAAATGGCAAGTCCAATCAAAAAGCCACTTTGGAAAAGAAGGCCCAAGAGCTCAACCGGTCAAAGTCAGCTCGGGATTTTCCCTACTTCCTCGTCTACGTAAGGATCTCCCAACAAAACAAATCAAAACATGAAGCCAATCCTAAAGCACTGTTGTTATCTACGTCCGACATCAACAACTACATCATAAAACCTCCTCGATGAAATAAAAAGAAAAAAGTAAAGTAAAAAAAAAAAAAACGCTGCCAGAAACCAAACTTCCAAATCTCATTCATGCAATACAAGGCATTGGCCTCCGTCGCCCTCGCAAAGATTCATCAGTGCCATCAGTGTCATCACCTACAGTACAGTATTAACTCTTTTGATATTAACTCTTTGATCTTTCTTCTCCAAGTGCAAAGATTCTGCGAGCCAAAAATAAGATGAAGGTTTCACCAAGGCCCTTCGTCTCCGAGAAATGAAATTCCGATGTGCGACAAAAATCCGAAAAGGTGAAAAAAAAGCTGGTGCAGTGCGTGCAGGTGCAGGCAGGAAGGAGGTGCAGGTGCATCCAATCTGTCTGGGCGTTGTGGGCGTGTGGGCGAGAGGCTCGTGGGGCCGCTCTCAGACGTCGAGTATCACTGTATTACTATCACGTGGGATTGAGAGGGTTGAATGGAACCCGACGGGAGCTTGGAGCTCGGTTAGGATAGGGGGGTTTGTAATTGGAGTCTTGGCTTTTTAAAGGGGAGGGTTTGGTTGGTTGGGTGGGTGTTGGACGGTTGGGATAGTGAGGTTGTGGTTATATGGTCTTGAAGTGATGGTGTAGTAATTCTTGCTGTGCTGTGCGAATCTCTTTTTTTTATAGATCATTTTAGATAATTATCTATTGAGCTAGGTATAAGAGATACACTTGAGTAGCTCACTTGATTGACGGAGCTTGATTAAGCAACCAACATAGGTAACATATACCACCTGATTAAAATAATATCTTATTGAGCGATTTCCTCACTACAGTAGTACCTTCTTCACTATTGCATCTGAATTTTGAACAAAACCTATCGGCGTCTGAAACTTTTTCAGAGCTTTGCTTTTACAACAGTTCTCTTGTCTGTTGCGAGATCCCGACCCTTCTGCCAACAAGTTTTCAAAGTGATTACTTTAACTAGAGTACTTAAGTATATTTTCAGATTCCCAAGTGCGGTATTGATATTGCGGGCGTCTTGTCCCTGATAAATCTGGGGTCATTTCTGTTTGACGACTAGATATCATTATGCCTGCTTTTATCGAAAAAAGGAGAAGAGAAGAATTTGAGATACTAAGTATTCAGAATCTGCTTAGATTGAAGCTGATTGAAGCTGATTGAAGCTGATTGAGGCCTGAAAGCAAATTACTATTTCTTTAGAAGTTTGAACCTATGTAAGAGGACGTTGAAATTACGATCAGCAGAACGTTCAGAGGTAGACTTTCTGTCCCTTTAGTGTGTTGTGAAATTTGAGATGAGGAACAGTTGAGAACATAGTATATCATGTTCAAAAGATAAGTACGAAGGTAAAGTAAGAATTAGACAAAATATAGCAACCCGCAAAGGAAATTGACCAAGGGCGGCATATGCGGCCGTCACGTGCTCAAAGATGCGGCCTGGTGGGCCGCATTTGCGACTTCAACCAAATTTGAAGTCCCGTCCCTCAATAGCTTCACAACAAGCAATGATTCCACAGTAACATTACGCCTTGCCAGGGCATACTCGATTAACTACGCGCCAAGATGCAACGAGTAGGACGTTCACTAGGTCACTCACTAGGAGCCCGCTCTGTCCATATAAAGCTATACCCATCACCTCGAAGCTTTGCAGAACGACGAGAGGTACTACTGCGAGTGCTAGAGCGATATGGAGAAGTTGACATGTTCAAATCACTAAAAGTATGTTCTCTAGGCCAATTGATTGCTTTGAAGTGAATTGAATTAGCAGCTAACCCGAATTGATCATCTAGTATCAACAGCCCTCATACCCAAATTCATTTATAGCGCTCTTCGAAACCGAATCCGCAGCTCAAGAAGCTATAAACAACAGTCCTATCCGCTACCGCCTGATAACTACTCCTGAACCCACACCCAAAAATTCTAAGAACACCACCACAACAACGCCAGAAGACTCCACAACCTTCCAACTCGAATGTTCGCCCTCTCAGTATCCGCACGATGCTATGATTCTCAAATCCCACTAGCTAGCAAACGGCTATCTACCTGTACGATCTAGAGCCTCAGCTATGGCATCAGCGTTACGAGAGGTCCTACCGGAGACTCCATTGCGCCAGGGGTTGGCAGATTGGGAGACTAATGGGATTAGGAGGAGGTCGCTAATGAACAATGACCTGACGACTGAGATGCCACGGAGGATACATAAGAAGATATTGGAGGAGAGAAAGATGGTTCCGATGAGTTTGATAGAGAGCTGGCGGTTAGGGGCTGAGCAGAGGAGGCGGCTTGAGGCAGCGGAGGTGAAGGGGGTGGAGTGAAAGATGCATAATTGGTGGAAGACTCTGGTTGCCTTGAGAGAGCTGCCGCAAGCACATAAGATCAAGACCAATTGTGGGATTCCTCTTATACGGCTATACGGGAATCTAAGGAGTAATGGTGGAACCCCATGGTTGAAAGCATGAAGGTTCCCAGGAAGCAGGAAATGACATAAGCTCAGTAAAGCTCGCTGGAAGTAGTGCCTGACGGGAGTTACCCAAGTCACACTCGACGTGTCAGAATGCTTTTACAAGGATCGTCAAGACTTGGAGACACTGTGTATATATATGTAATGGTACGGCATTATAATTGGGTCTGAGCAGTTTTCTTTAGAGGACATCAAAGCAAAGAATCCGAAGTTTGCAGCGTGCTGGGTATATGTCATTCTAAGCGTATCTCATGTCTCATCTCATTATCCATCCCCTTAAATCTCCCCAGCAGCCACGTCGGGATAGACCTCAAACCTCCTCTGACTATAAATTGGGATTCCCTTGCGTGTCTCCTCAATCTTCGCACCGTCCAATTGCGCATAAACAATCTCCTCTCCTCGCTTCTCCCGCCTCAATTAGCACTTCTGCCATGGGATCACACACTAACGAATGTCCCCATGCATTATACGTAGCATTGACATCCCTCGCCGGACTACACAGTGCAACGTAACACTGATTATCCATTGCTCTCGCCTGACCTTGTAAGCGCCAGTGCAACGGACCAGTAGTAGTATTGAATGCTCCAGGATAGATGAGTGCAAAAGCCCCCTTGCGTGCAGCTATCATAGCTAGCTCCGGAAACCGGATATCATAGCAGATAGCTACAGCAATCTTTCCATACTCAGGTAAATCCACAATAGTGATCTTATTCCCCGGACTCAACACTTCACTCTCCTTAAACGTAATCTTACCAGGAATATCGATATCGAAAAGATGTACCTTCCTATGCGTAGCCAAAAGCTTTCCGTCGGGTGAAAATGTGAGGGATGTGTTGTAGTATTTCTTCGTTTCGGGTTCTAGCTCGGGGATACTGCCGCCTACGAGGTAGCATTTCGTTTCTGCGGCCATGGACGAGAGGGCGTGGAAGGAAGGTGATTGTTCGGCGGTTGGTGGGGAGGGTAGAAGGGTTTCGGCGTAGGAGGGGAAGTATTGGCATCCGTAGGGTGAGTTGAAGCATTCGGGGAGTACAATTATGTTTGCGCCTGCGGAGGCTGCTTCGATAACTTTAGAGCGTGCGTGAGTAAGGTTTGCAGCTTTATCTGCGCCTGTTCACATTCATATCAGTAAGATATCATTGGAGAAACTGAGCGACAGCAAAGTGAGCTGTGATACAACTTCTATAGAACTAGTGGGGAAACTTACCACTGGCAAGCTGAATGAGTGCTAGCTTGACGGGGTTTTTGAGGAGAGTTGAAGAAGACATGGTTGATAGATGTCGAAGGGATAGATTTCTGGAATTGGTTGAAGAGATGAAGCTCTTGAGGGTACGGAATGTCCTCAGCATTGTTTTCGTGGAGGGGGGGTTGCTGCAGCTGCTAGCAATTATCGAAGAATGGGATGACGATAGCGGGGCTTGATCGGAAAGAGAGAGCTTGACCCATGTCTGTTGCACCAGGGTCTTCTCAGATTATCTTGAAGGCTTCCTCTTTCCATCATCAACATCACACACAACATCAAGTTCAAGCCAAATATGGCCTTGATCATCATGCGACAAGTGTGGTACAATTTGAAATAGGTGGTGGATTATATGCTAGAAGGCCATCTCCGATGTATATGGCGTTGATGAGGTTTGAAGATGTCTACGGGTATATCAAGACTCACTTTCGACTCTATCAAAAGATCGAAATAGACATAAGGTTCTCAGTTGTGAATTCCCAATACTAATATAGATCATTACTGGACATTTGGTAGTAGTTCTACCGTCCTTTCCTCATGAGCAGAGCAAGTGTTCTAGACTCCTTTCATCTCTACGCTCCTTCCTGCTCAAGGACAGGACGAACATCATGGTGAGGAACTTCGTTGGAGCTCGTTCTCCATCATCCAACCATATATACACCTTTTTTACACCCAACAGTCATTCATTTACAACCTATTCCTAAGAACGCTGGACCATCTCGCTCTATAGCTGGTGCAGCAATCCAATTCCTATCTACCCTCATATCCCAATGAGCACTTCTACACCAAGGCCATTCGAAGGCTTTCGCGTTCGCAAGACAAGGAGTTCGACAGATGGCAGTACTGGCCTGGACTACTCCAATGTCCGTGTAGTTGATGGGGATATTTCATCACGAATCCGCTCTCTGCTAGTCTCACGGCATGCCAGTTATCCTCCGCGCACTCCATCTCCATCAGAGGAGCATCTTCCTCCTCGTGACATAGTCCAGACGTTCGATTTCAGCAGTGCACGAAGCATAGCTCGTCAAGCACGCTCAGAACGGACGCAAATGGGACGACTGAGTTTACCTGTAGCTGCTTTTTCAAATATCGGTATGGCAGGTGACCAACTTGCTCGCCGCCCATCAGAGCCGAATAAGTTACACTTAAACGATAACGAAGTCCTTAGTAACGATAAGTCTCAAAGTCGTGGTCCGCCTAGTGCTCTTGGAGAGGGAGATAAGCTTAAGTTCCCTCGGTTCGTATCACTTGGGCAGACAAATCCTGGCGAAACTGTTGCACAATCCAGCTTGCATCTAGACGAGGGGAAACATCAACTAGGCGACGATATCCAGGACGCTCTGGACCGCTCACCGACTTGGAAGGAGCATCAACTTATAGATGACATTTACGAACCTCCCAGACGCCCAAAGACTATAAAAGAGCATCAACTTGATGATGACATATACGATCTTTCACATTCTCCAAGGATTCTTGACGAAGGCTCTGACTTTTACTTCCCAAAATTGGTCCTAGTGGACAAACCGAAGCATGGAGAGACCATCGTGGGATCCGACATTCATCCAGAGACGGCAAAATTTTTCCACACCAATGGAGAAGAGCTAAGCAGAGAAGACTGCGGTACATTTAATAGCAGCCCAGGAGATGTTAATTCTCGGTTTCCCGGGGTACCATCGCACGACCATCCGGTAGAGAGCCACAAGTCAGGATCTAATTCGCCTACAAGAGACCTAAATTCTAGAACAAGCAGTGCCGGAGCTCAAGAGGTACAGCGTGTTCGTCGAATCTCTCACGAGCTGGCCAGCATTGTTGCTCAGTCCCTCTCTGGGATTGGCTCAACATCACCGACGCCAAGGACTCGCCAGCAGTCAGATATCTCCGTAGCACCTGCCTTAGAGCTCGCAAACCAAAATCACAAGAAATACAGCCCATCACTGCTATCTGGGGCCTCAAGATCTTCTGTTCGACATTCATTGCTGAAATCTGAAGTCTCGTCATCACAGTCTGTTGATACTGGATTGCCAGTTCCTCCTATTTTGACTCCTGTAGCGGTAGTACCTCCAACACCTTCTTCTCAATCATTAGCTAGGAGTATTCATGAACCTTCTGGAGCTCAGTCACCGAAGTCCCTTGTAGGCACTCCCCAACATGAATCATGTGGAGATTATTGGAGGAATATGTCTACCACCCCAGGAGATGTTCCTGGCGCATTCCCACAGTCACCAGCTGCTGTCGGTATTGCATCTGAGGGGGCAAAAGCTTTCATTGAGCCCTCACTTGATGAGAACCCCCCTAGTCCTATTTCAGTTGAAGTACAGAGAGAATGGGGCGTTCGTCTGAGCAAAGCCTCGACACTCAATGCGAACCCTATATCTCAACACGGCACAGACGTTGAAGAGGCGAATAGGGATCAGCGAAGCCTCTCTGGTCTCACAACTACAAAGGTCTCAGTCAAGAGCTCGCGTAAACCGAGCAGTCACTCGATGCACTCTCCGCAGATGAAAACCATGTCGCCAGAGAACTCGGAAAGATTTCTCAATCCAGCTAATGTGCCTTTGCCGATGGACATTCCTGTCCCACCAGTGGAGGTGCCTTCAACAGATGAAGACTCTCTGAGTTCCTATAGCTCAGGTGATGACCAGATTTCGTGGCAACCACAACCCGGACTCATCACATCACCATCAGCACTTGCCACGGTTCTTAGCAGCAAATCAGTCTTTGCCGATAAGAGCTCAAGCGCAGGTAAATTGTCAGAAACAGAACCGGTGGGCTCAAGACGAGTATCATGGTTCCGGAGCCTCCTTTCTCCCACGGATTACAACGAAAAATACCGTAGCAGATTGACAGCTATGCCACCCAGGACCCCTTCGAGAACTAAATCTGACGGGCTCCATCGATCTTCGACAGCCCCGTCAAAGCCTGTTGTTGATTTATATGTGGAAAGAGATGTCGCCGTTGGAAAAGTGCTGGATCCAAGACTTTCCACACCTAGGCAAATGATCACTCCCGGAGCATCACAGACGTTCACAAAGACGATTGCTGATCTTGAGTATCTTCTCAACGAAGCCATGCTTGTTGCTCGATTGGCTGTTGACAAAGAAGATGCGCCGAGTATTCTTGAGACTGCTGCTGCACTACTAAAAGGCCGCCGTAAGAGTTCTGGTGCTGACAGTGTGCACGAAAGTGCCCAGAGCCTCTCTCCTTCTGAAAGTGATTCTTCGGAATATGACCTCCAGCCTCAAGAGATACCAGTACCCCACTATATGCCTGTTATTCACCAACCTGATGAGCCAAGTAATAAACGGAATGGCGAACCTGCAAAGGAATTCTCAGCTCCATCATTACCGAAGGAAAACGAGCCGAAGGATGGCTTGGTCGGTTCAGTAGGGTCCAACCCACTACAAAAAATCATGCGCTCTCCTGAGGATAACAGTGGTGTCACTGATGGTGTCGAACGAAATATCTCAAGAATGCCTACACGTCCAAGGAAGAACACAATTTCTGAATTTCATCAAAGTGATGACGCTGACCGAGGTAGTTTAATTGATCATAAAGTGCCTCCACCACCATCTCGAAGCAGGACACTGCCTATCCGTACAAATAGCCACGAAGAGGACTCAAAATCAACGCTAGCGAAGAGAAGAATCAATACTACTATGATTGTTTCAGCAAACTCACGAGAAATAAATCCTGATGAAGAGGACCCACTGCTGGCGCCCAAAGGCTCAGGGCAGCCATTGACTCATGTCAGAACTTCCAAAGGCGCAGTTACAAATACTCCCAAAGATCCCAGAAGGGAAAAGACGATGCTTAATGCACAAAAGGTTCACGAGTATATCAAGACCATGCATGAACCTCCTATTCAGGCCCGAGGCAGCTCTCGACGCATAAGTTCGAAGACTATGCCAACAAATCGAAGTCGTGCAGGAACAACATCTGCACTTGATGCTGTACATAGCAATGTCTTGATGACTCCTTCTCATACATCATCCTCGCTACGTAGTCTTGATGGGCCGCATGATTCGGAGGTCGAATTCACAGGGCGAGACTTTAGTGATGGCTATGATATAGTAGACATAGGAGAGGTCCGCGATGGAATTGAATTGACAGATCTTCCAGTTCCAGATTCAACTTTACCCAAGCGACATATCTCTGGGAGGCGTATGCATGACTACCATTACATGTCTGATCTGAAAAACAAGTCATACATTAGTCTCAAGGACTCACGAGGATTTAGTCTCGCACGATCCTACCGACGACAGCCAATCGCTCGAGACTGGTCGCCAGCAAAAAAGAGATTCGTTGCCAGTATTGCCTGTATTAGCACTGCCTTGGTTGGCATCTTGATCGGTATCTACGCCGGAGAAGTGCCTTCTATCCAGTACTACATCGTCGATTTCCATCACTATACCATCCTCGGTAACGTGTTCTTTTATATTGGCCTTGCGATTCCGACCATATACTTTTGGCCACTTCCATTGATGCATGGACGTAAGCCATATACTCTGGCTGCAATGGCTATTGCCATGCCGCTTCTTTTTCCACAAGCTGTTGCAGTGAGCAGCGTCAGATCACCCTATCTACGCTATTGGCGAGTCGGCCTCCTGCTTCCAAGAGCTTTTATGGGGTTTGCCCTCGGTTTTGCCAACATGAACTTCAAAAATACCTTGATGGATCTATTTGGTGCATCACTTCAAAGCGGAAATCCTCACCAGGAAGTTGTCGATGAGCATGATGTGCGACGACATGGTGGTGGGATGGGGATTTGGCTTGGAATCTGGACGTGGTGCTCGCTCGGGTCACTTGGTATAGGCTTCCTCATAGGAGCTGCCATTATCAACACTCTTAACCCGACTTGGGGCTTCTACGTAAGCATAATATTAATTGCCGTAGTGCTTTTCCTTAATGTTATTTGTCCAGAGGTTCGGCGTTCTGCTTATCGACGATCCGTGGTTGAAGTACAGACTGCCGAAGACGGAATTTCTCGAAGATTGGCTCGTGGCGAAGTGAAGATGCATAGAGTACAGACTGGGCCTACATGGTGGGGCCAGGAGGTTCACCACGGGATGTTATTATCGCAGAATATGCTTCGACAGCCTGGATTTCTGGTAATGGCCTTTTACGTAGCATGGATTTATGCCCAAATAGTTCTTATTATTGTGGTAAGCTGTACGAGAATATTAAACTTGACCTGACACTGACGGTGGATAGCTTCTCGGTTCTCTAATGTCCAAATACTACTTTTTCAAGTCTCCGAAAGTCGGTGCCAGTGTCACTGCGGTACCCATTGGAGTTCTACTTTCGGTTCCATTTCAAAAGGCGTCCCTGTTCAGTCGAGCACGCCATGATTCACCTAAGACCAACACCATGACCATTGGCGAGAAGGTCCATATGTCATCGCATGTTATAAGACGAGCAATCTTTACCTTGGTCCTTCCTTTTGCGGGAATGGCATACACAGTATCTTCCGGTGGGCCACCCACACCATTCATCATCCCAATTATCTTTGCAGCTCTCATTGGTTTCCTCTCTGGACTCGCTATCGCGGAATGTCACGGCTTAATAATGGAGAACTGGGATACATCTGATCTTCAGCCTGGCATGACGGGTCGCCCTCGTGGCAAGTCCGGTGACAAATCTGCTATGAAACGGACAAACTATTCGTCCTTTCCACGTGTAAGCTCCGCATTTGCAATCACTCAAGGCCTTGGGTACCTGTTAGCTGCTGCAGCAACTGGTGTAGGTGGGTGTTGCTCAAAGACATCTCGGTCAACAATCAGCAACAGGTGTCATGGCAGCCATTCTTCTACTTCTGACATTCCTCCTTTTGGGTGTTCTCATTCGATTTAAAGAAGTTCAGATCATTCCCGATTCCAAGAAAGAGGCCATGGAGCGGTGGAAAGATGCTCGCGCAGCTTCAATTGTTCAAAAAGAGCAGGGTGCAGCTGCGGTAGAGGAGCCTTGGCGCCCCGTTATCATTGGCAACCCAACTGGCATGACTAGGCGGATGTCTATCCTCGAGTCAGGGAGCTTGAGTCGATGGAGCGAAATCAGAAGAAAGAACAGATTAATTGATTCGTGGAGTTTAGAGGCCAAACATCCAAATCTTGCGGTTCTGGAGAACTTGCGAGCTGCAGTCAAAGAAGAGGAGCAAAAGGTCGTTGAGGAAATTCGCCAAGGTGCTGAGAAAGTGAGTCAAGAGGCAGAGAAGGCTTGGGGTCAGGCGAAAGTTGCTCTTTCTAGGAGTAATAGCCGAAGAAGTGTTCGTGGGTCAAGCACAAGAAGCAGTGAGAAACATGCCGGTGATTTAGGAGGTCATGTCGAGGTTTTGAAGGGTTGGCGTAGTTCTTCAGGACGGGATAGTCCTGTGAGGTTGCCCTCTGATGAGAAACGTAATAACAAGAAAACTGAAGGCAGAGGTAGTAAGAGAAGGGTCAGTGAGGTGAGGAGGACAATGACTCCATGACTTATAGTCGACCCGAGCAGATTCGTGTGCTAAGCTTTTATGAAGTTAAATTCATGAAGGGAAATGAGGTGGGATACGTAGACAAATTGTGGAATGGAAACTTTTCTTAATCATATTAGGGAACCTCAGCGTGATTCCATGCCTTACAACACTGATTATTACTTACTATCAGCTCTTATTATACATGAAGACTAAAAGCCCCAGGGGTTTACACAATCTACACCTATGCATGTATATTGCTTTCCTTTTACCTCTGTTCATATCCCACAATTCTTGATTAAGAAGCAGAGAACCAAATCTTCCTCGCTTAATTTGTTCAAATAGAATTCAGCAGAGGTAAATATCTCCAAGTCTAACTCGAATCGATATAAGATGAAATATAACCATCTATTAGCTTTATATAAGCACGAGTATACAAGGGAATAGATACTCTCACGACTACCTCTAGTTTCTTAAATCTTGAATTAGTTTGCATCTAAATCTAAACTTTAGTGCTTTGAACAATAGCTAAGTAGTACCTATAAAGCAAATAGACCAGTTGTAATTTTTTTTTCTTTCTTTAAGATAGTTTCACCCGAACCTACCTTAGTCTTTGGTGTCTTGGATGGATGGCTGTCTATGATGTTAATAGAAAATAGTAATAAGTTTCTCTTATAGTGTTTCTTATCACCATGTATACACTAGGGACAGATAGAACCTATAATACCTTCGGTGACTGTTTAGGGGGTGGGGGTGGGGGTCTATTAAATGTATAACTACAGTACGTTTTGTGTTATGAACGTTGATAGTTTGCTATAAACATGTATAGCAGGTTATGAACAAGTACTATAGTCCGATTCCTTGTTTTGTTTTTGCGGCAAAGTTATGTGTTGCTTGTTAACTAGTTGTTTGTTATTGGAGAAATTGGTGGATCTTTGTGGTTTTGGTTTTGTTCGGTTTTGCTGGGTTGTGAGGAAGATGGGATGGAGTGTTTGATGGGGGATGGGATAGATAGAGTGGTGGATTTTGTTTAAGGGGTAAAGGTTGCTATGTGAAGTTGTTAGGTTGAAAACTAAATGTTATACTTCTTATGTGTAGTAATTGTACTATGGTGCAACACTTATAAAACTTTTATGTCTTATTAGAATGCATTTAATATAAGAATCTTAATTCTACAATACTGTAATAGAGAAAGTAGCTAAATAATAGACTTTAGATTTTGAGTTGTTGGTACTAGGATCTTTAAGAACGGAGTTTAGAGTATATGCTGGAATAGTTTGATTCTGTAGGAAGTTAGTACCGTAGTGTGTGTTGTTAATAAGGTAAGAGATAGGATCAATACTAGGAAAAAGTAAAGCCTACTTAGGTAGTCTTTATTATATGTGCTTCTATTCTATTACTTACCTTACTATATTGCCAACATATAATACAACAACACTACACAGTCTACAACTTCCTTTAATGTGAATAATCAATCTATTTGTAACAGAATCTCGTGGTCCTATCTGATTATACTAACTCCTACATCCTGCACCCATAGATGAAAAAGGTAAAGTCTTGGACCTGATGAGGTAGGTAATCATTAAGTGTTTTACCATATAAGGTCCGTTGCTTTGTAGCTATGCTTATCCTCATGCCGTCTTCTACAACTTATTCGCTTGTCGTCACATTTTGATTTCCACGATATCGAGGACTATCTGGGAGCTTATAGTGAGTGGGTCACGTGAGCAAACATAATCTAGAGGATGAGGTGCATTTCCAACCCTGCCTGTACTTTCACAAATCTAAAAGGAGATGCTGTAGAAGATACAGTAACAAGCAAATCATATCCCTTCATGTCTACCTTCGTAGATAAGATCTGAAACCCCATCAGTAATCAACAAACCATTCCCTTTTTGAAAAAGAAAGTTGACAGTTGACGTGAAAAAATAAATAAATGGTGAGCATTTACTCTTACCGAGACGAGACAACATAACATCATACTCGCCACCCCTATTCAAAAACCCTCCAATACCCGTGACTTGGGCCCACGATCGACGATTTCCCCCTTCCAACCAAAGGGGCAAAGTTGACCTACCTCTCTCTCTCTCTCTCTCTCTCTGTGTAGCTCTCTTACCCAATGTAGAAAATGTTTACAGCAACGTCATATGCCAAGATTAACGATGAGAGTCCAAGTCCTTTTGAGAAAAGACCCGAGAGGGGCGGAATTCTTTAGATTGGTTTCATAGGTTTCATAGGTCCTTTTGTGGGAAAATACAGCAATGGATGTGAATAGACCAGCGCCTGGGCAGCAGCGAGCGAGTTAAAATAACTTGTATGTATATAACTCTTCCTTGTACTGTACTGTAATTTGGCCGTTGATTGGACCATTTGCTGTACTTTTGGAGGAGGAGGTTTTGCTCCTCGACCTTTCAGTGATGAGCAACTACCTAGATATACATACATACAGAGCAGAGACACAGGCCATTGAGACGAATGGGGACATAATGTTGCTTGCTACTCACGCTACTTCAGTACCTAGTCTCGAGTCACGGTACATATATGACCTCGTAACACTGCAGCTACTGAACAAGCAAGCGCATGAACAGGCATATTAATTAAAATCTGCAGAGTGCTCAACAGTTGACGTCGTGCTCGTGCCCACGACTAAGGGTCTCTAGGAGGAAGAAACCTGACCAACCTGGTGAAGGGCGATGAACGACAATACCATGACTCGATTTAATATTAGGGAGAAAGTGATAACTGACTAGCGCTGCAGAATGCAGAAGGCTTAAACTGATAGAATTACCTATCATCATTATCATCATCATCATCATCATCATCATCATAATCAACAGTATATAGCATGCAGAAATATTACAGTAGAGGGGAGGAATTGCGTCAAGTGCGAACCGTGAGCCCATGACGCAAGTTAGATCCCCCCCCCTTAAAAAAAATCAATTCAGAAACTGAGAATATCATCGAGATCTATCACAATATAGTACAGATACTATAGCATAGATAGAGATGGTGATGATGATTATGATGATGCAAAAAAAGATAAGACGAAGATAAAACAGAAGATAAGCTGGACAAGACAAGAGACAAATAAGATGTTTGCGATCATAGGTACCTCCTCCATCTCTAACTAAGAAAGGTAATTAATTTTGCAAATCATACGTACATACGTAGCTATGGATCCGAACTATCGTTCCTCGCTGCTGTAACTCTCCTCTCCTCTCTGTGCGGAGTAGAACTACGTTTCTCTCGTCTCCAAATCTCCACCATACATACATACATACATACCTACAGTTACGAAAGAAAAGTATGAAAAATTCCGAAGCTAAACTATGGCTCAAAAGCTCAAGGATCCACTATCGCTGCTGCTCATGACATCGCTGTAATGGGGTATCGACGTCAACAATGCTCTCGATGATGTTACGAACAGTACAGCACACGGAGAGCCCCAGAATTTCTGTCTGTGAATTCCCAATGACTAATTCCCTCAATGAGAAAAAAAAAATGATAAAATGAAATAAAAGAAGGAAATAAGAGATGGCGCGGCTACGCGAGCGAACACCTTTCAATCAGATAGGAAGTTACCTAGCTAGGTACCTGGTATTACTACTCTACTATACTCTACTGTACGGAGGACCATCTCCTAAGTAGTTGTGACTGATGGTAGGTAAACGGCGGGCCCACTCTTTAGTGGAAAGATCGCACCCAGTCCAGCGTGTTGTGGTAAGGGTAAGAGATCAGCGAAGAATAATGATGGAATGATGGAATTCTGATTAAATCCCGTCCCATTTCACATGCATCTCTCGAATCGAATTCTTCCTCCTTCCCCCCTACCATGGGTATGTATGGGTATAGTAGTACCCGTAGTCTGCATTAGTGTTACAGTACAGTACTACTGTAGTAGTGTTATTTTTCCCCCGCTGTCAATCAGTTCGATTTCATCAGCGGCGCAAGCTAGTACTAAGCTTGTGCTGCAGCGCCCAATTACGCGAGGAGAGAGAGAGAGAAAAGAGGCTGACGGACGGATTTCTAGGTACTGTACTGTACTGTAGCAAGCGAGAATAAATTGTGTCGGACTTCATTGAAGGTTGTAAGTACGAATAAAAATAGAGATATAACGTACAAAAGTTGTATGTAAAATTCATTCATCTAAAAGAGGTGGATTTAACTATCGAAATTTCAAGTCTCCAAGTTTTTGTAGCGTTGCGTCCAAACAAAAAAGCCACAAGTTTCGTTCATTCGTTGGTTCGTTCATTCATTCAGGGGTTATTTAAGAGACGACACTTGTTGTATGGCGTCGCTTACTCCGGAGGCTTAGGCTGGCTGACCTTTACCCTGAAAGTTCTTAGGGTCATGCAGGGACCTGTGCTGTGCGCCGGGAGAGGCTTACCAACCCTGGAGAGATGATGAAATCAATGTCTTGGCATACGTCGCATTTTCCTTGCTTTGTGATTCTCTCATTGGCCACCGTTCCCAAGTAGAGAGAGAGAGGCAAAGGCGAAAGGCGACACAAAGCACGAGCAAAGAAAAGCGGATGGCTGAGAGATCTACTACTACTTGACGAAAGACGAAAGGTACGAGTAGCCGTGTCGTGTGTAGCATCATCATCATCATCATCATCATCATCATCATCATCGTGACCATATAGTCACGTTGTTGGTACAATCTACTGTAGTTTGAAGAAAGGTCGAAAAGGTTTGACGGCTTCTAAAGGCATGTATGTAGGGTATGTATGCACGGCATACTGTACTAAGTAGCATGCATGGTACTACAGTAGGAGGGTGCTATTTTTAAGTTGACCAAGATTTTGGACTATCTTTTGAGAAGGAGATTAAATCCAGATCTTGGAAAGTTTACTCTGTGTGTGTGTGTGTGTGTGGGTGTGGGTGTGGTGTTGAAATGTTAAATTTGTGGATTCTACAGTATGGATTGGAATTTTTGGGGATTGATGTGGTTATGGGTTTGTTGATGTGGGATGATGGGGCCGCGATAGAAGGGCTTTTAGACTTCTTCTTCCTGCATCGTGCCTTGGAAATGGATGGGATAACCTTGGAAAGGGCAACCGCACAGGCTTTTCGCACCCGTGAGTTGGCAAAACCTTACTTAACCTTGGGCACGCGCGAACTGTCTGTTTTTGTTGGTTGTATTCAAGGTCCTTTCTAATGACGATCAGGTTTTCTTTGCGCATATGTTTCAGACTTTTTCAGTTGAGGAACAGGGGCTGTGTGTGCTCTAGGATTGAAGATTTGTTCACGAAGGATTCATGTGTACTTCGTACGAATGCTGTTTACAGTAGTATGAATGGTATTGTAGAGAAGAAGGAAGAATGCCTTGTTGTTCTTTGGCTTTCTTTGGTGGCGTGTTGTGTCTCCTTGTTAGCTGACTCTAGTGTCTGACAGTAGTAGACATGCGTAGTTTATCAACATCCTCAAGGGTTCTCCAAAGATCCCAACACTACTTAGCCGCATCAAAGGGCCTGGAAAAGAGCTGCAGTGTAAGAAGGCCCTTATTGGGAAACCTCATCGTCGATCACGTCGATCGAAATCCTGGCTCTCAAAACCTGGTCTCTAAAGTGTCCGTCCCTATTTCCCTCCGTTCCCCCTTTGTCCCCCTTCCCCCTCCCCTGTACCCTGTTTCACTTCACCTGTGGCAATCTCTAGGAGCAACTGCTACGGATTTACAGCTGCGGCTAGGCATAATCTTCTCAGACACTGAAATGAGAAAATACACCAGATGATGATGATGGTGATGATGATGATGCTTGATGATGATGATGATGATAATGATGATGAAAAAAATACTCTCGACGGTCATGAAGAATTTCAAATCTACCGATTAGACTAGAGTTATGTCTAAAATCTACCTACGAAGTACGGCTGTCATGATCAAACCAGTCAAAGGTCTAGACCTAGATTATCTATACTACTATCCTTGTCCATCAAGTACTATACGTAGTAAACATGTGGTTTTGAGAAACTAGAACAAAGCTAAAGACGGGATAGACAGTTTGTCAGTCGTGTCAAAACCCAAGGGACTGAAAACGCAACGTTTCAAAAAGATGACCCTTCCAAACACTAAATTCATAAAATGCTCTAATAAGTCCAGTAGCACGAGTAGTGAAAGGAAAGGCTAGATGCAGTGTGTGGTAGCCTCGCACGCCTCTGGGAAACTCAAGAATATAATTGGTTTAGCATCAGTGTAACAACCCTGGTGAACCCTTGCCATTATACTCGAGGACCTCCTACAAACAGAAGAGAAAGTGGCCAGCCGCGTCTTTCAGCGACGATACGGCAGCAGCCTCAGGAAGGCATGACATCGCTAATGACGGCGTCAGCTCCGTCGTCTGGTAGCTTTGCATCTTTGCATGTCATGATCGACAGGGTCTTGCCTCAAGCGGCGACGGCAAGCACCTACAGCACCTACAGCACCACAAACTAGTATGCAAACTAAGCCAACGGTCCACGGCAAGGTCAAGGTCAATCCTCACCGATTCTGCAAAGAACTATTGGTCTGATCCTAAAGTGAGCTGACTTTCCTTTGCAAGGGGTCTTGCGATCGCGAACTTGGGCTATGGGATCGTAGTCGAATTAAGGTCACACACTGGGATTTCCGTGTGTTGCTACAGAGTCACCCACTGATTTTGCTTGTACGGTGCGTAGGCGTAGGGTTGTTTCCTTAGGGGTCTGCGGTATCTGCCTAACCCTACTTTTTTCTGGTCGGTCAGGGTCTTTAGTTTGAAGCTATTCTCCGGATGACTGGATGTGAGTGACCCTTCCACCAGGATCCTCACGGCCAGGATGGCAAATGCTCTACGAAGTAAACCCTTACCCTCATCCTTACTCCAGCATGAGCCCTTGCCGCGCCTCTGACGACCTCAAGATTCTTTGTCGTTGCGCGCGCGGGCACTATATAGGACCTTGAATCTGCACTCAAGATTTTGATCTCGCTTCCATATCAAACAAAAGCCAACTCTCATATTACATACACCAATATCCACACATAGGATCTCATTCAGTCCCGCAGTACTTCTATATCAAGTTATATTGAAGTCGTCTCCTAGCGTATATCTCCCTCATAACAAAGTCATAATGTCTTCCACTTCATCAACATATCCTCAATCATCCTCTTCATCACAGAGCTCTTACGACGGCATGGATTCACCATTCGACCTCTCCTCATACGCTCGCACCATGCATCAACACACCAAGAAGCAAATGGAAGCCGCTTCCAAGTCAGCACGGAGGAGAAGCCCACAGGAGCATGGAACTTCAGCGACTTTGACGACGGCAGGAAGTATTTCGAGTGTGGATAGCAACTCATCACGATAAACACATCACACCTGAAAGAATGTAGCACACATAGAACGATAGAGAGAGGTGGATGGAGTGAGAAATCGACCTTACACGAAACAATCTGTCGACATGGATAGAACAATTTGTCTAGGCTATTGTCGACCACGGACGAAGAACGAAGAGGAAGTGAACTCGAGAAATGGGTTTTTGTATATATGGGATTTTAGGAGTTTTGGGCATAGTGGACTTGAAGTCATTCGGTATCGCGAGGTTTGAGCGATCGTGGAACGATATTTACGGCATTGATACATACATACATACTCATCATCATCAAAAATGATGACTAACTACTCTCACCACACAAATCCCATGTACATTATTGTGACCGTAAATGTTTAGACCTAACCTACTACTTACAATTTCTGCGCAGTGGTTGAGAGAGATGTCGGTGGTCTTCGGCAGCAAGGATTTAATGACGCAGTTGAGTACTCAGAAAAGAGGTTGGTATTGCATCATTGGCGACACCAGTTACGCACCAGTTATCGTCATAGGTACAAAGATACTTCCTCAAGAGCTTCGTCACTTGTCGAACCTTTCAAAAACATGCCTGTGTGTAACCCGTAACGTAACGTACGGTATACCGACAAAGACATCGATCGAGTAAACAAGTGGCGAAGGAATGACGCCTTCACATTCCTATGGCGACCACGAAAAGAAACTCTCTTGCTTACTTACAGTAAATAAGGTACTGTACATAATTCTTAACTTAAATCTCCAGGTTTTAGCACTTGCTGGCTTGCAATTTCCCCAAGATTTAATAAAGTATCATGATTTAAACGAATGCGAATTTCTAATCTTCGAGCCTTCCTGATTTACTACTACGCTTCAACGCGGTTAAACAAATCGATCGCTCTTGCCTTTGTTCAGGCGTCATCAACGTGCATCATCTGGATGGCGGTCATTATGTGACATCATCCGCCTCCTCACTCACTAAGTGGCGAGGCATCTACACCCATTGTGGAAATTACCGCCAGGTCAGTGTATCTCAGGACTCATAGCGTAGCACTTGCTCACATGCCAAGATATTCTACTGTTAGCCTTCAGCTTGAAACGGCTTCTGGCTTTCGACCATACACCACAACACTACGCAAAATCGTTAGCCGACTAGTCGGTCACCTTTGACCACAAAAATTAGAACGGGACAAAATACAATACTCACATATCAGTCCAAGCATGAATTTGCCTATTCCTCAGGTCGGCTTGAGCCTGTTCAATGAAATCATCCACAGCCCGATTCTCCCATCCCAATCCAAGAGTATAAACTCTCTTAACAGCTGGTAGAATCTGCATCATATCCTCACAAACCCAAGCACCCAGTTCCTTCAACTTCTTATCCTTAGGCCAAGTATTTAAGGGCCATTTCAATCTCTTCTCTTCAACATCTACAAACCCAACTTGCTCCATGAGAGTTTTGTAGGTTCGGGGATCGGCCCATGTACGACCTACCTTTGATGATCCTGCTAATGTGTAGGTACACCATTGGAGAAGGGCTGTGTTTTCCAGTGTTGAATCGGCGCACCGGAATGGTAAGCATCCGTCTTGCATTTCGAAATAACCACCAGGCGTCAGGTTTGCGAATGCTTTGGCGAAGATTGTTGAGATTTCTTGGAAGCAGTTCATTAGTGTACGGCCGTGAATGTAGTTGAATGGTTGGCTATAGACCCATTCATCTTCTGCGTCGTCGACTTCGAAATGACAATTTGGAGGTACGCTTCTAATATTAGATATAATTCACGATGAGAGTCTGCGTCCTGTTTAACAACTTTTTTACTTACAATTCTGGTTGAATTGGAGAGAGGTCTGATCCGAGAACATCCGCGGAAGGGTATTTCTGAGCTGTTTCATCGATCAGTATATCAATTCTCGTCATAGGAGAAGGACAAAAAGCTTACCAAATTCAATCGCCCAGATTCCTGTTCCACAGCCTATGTCGAGTACTCTTTGAGGATCCGATGGGAGTGGCGCAAGATGCAGTTTTCCGTCGAGAGTTAACATCCAGATATGATTCTGAAGATCTAAATTCTCTCATATCAAAATCCAAGAACCATTTAACGAACACGAAGTGTGACATACCTAGTCTATCCATCTCATGCTGATTATGCATTCAAATCAGCAATCCTTCCTCTGCAGTATGAACAAAGGAGAAGGTCTTCACAAACCTCATCATTCGGGATAAGATATTCTAAGATTGTATAACATATCAGCTCTCTCATCTCACTCCGCCAAGAAATCCGGTCAAGATTTTACAAGGTACTCACTTCCATCATGATACCGATGATACGTCCTCCCATTTTCCGTTATAAAATCATAAACACTCGGTCGTGCCGAAACCGTACTGTCCCTATCCCCCCAGCTTATCAGCTTCAAACTTCAGGTGCAAAACAAGAAAAACATCAAAATACCTTATCATAGCAAGAGATAACAGACAAGATTGATTAGGTACTTACGGACGACTTAGACCACCTACAGCAGAATCGGTATCGCTAAACTACGATAATACAACATTATTAGGTCCGCCTATCGCTTTTCTATCTTCAAAAGCCGGCCGATGTTACTCAACTCACATCTATTTCCGGCGCTGAATTCGTGATACTCCCGGGAGGTTCAGGAGCCAAGAAGCTGCTGCTGCCGCTTTCATCGACTTCTTGTGCTGATTCTTCAGTGGTGGTAGCCATGGCTGCGACTGCGGATGGATCAAGTGAGTGAGTGCAGTCAGTCTGTCAGTCAGTACCTTATGGGTATTCGAGGAAGTATTTTCGGAATGATGAGCGCTGCTGATACTTTGTATGATGATATGACGAGGCTATTATTTGTTGTGGTTGACACTTCGATCACCTCACCACACGAAAGAACCTGAATCCGGGGTATCTATCTCACGTGCTGTTGACAAGGTTCAGGGTCGGGTTCTGCTTTAGGTAAGTCTTTCTCTCCCTCCCTCCCTTTTCCCTCGGCTGTGAGCATTTGATATGAATGCGTAATTTTGTAGATGAAAATCAAAAATCTATCAGGTCATTGAATGATGATTGACTTACTACTCCTAAGTCCTATGACCTCGAGAGGCTTGTTTGTTTAATTTATTGCCTTGCGATATGAGGGGACTTGCTCTTTATGTTTTTATACCTCGAAGAAACTCTGTCTGCTTGTAATAAATTTCATGTTGAGAATAGAGATAGCATAATTTCTATTTGGTAGTAGATGGTGTTTAGTGTTATCGTGGTTTCAATGTGAGAAGGAAGCTGTTGTACAAGATTATCAACCTTGACTGGGATGTTTAGAGACCTAGTAGTAAATTTTATGATGGAAAAGGAAAAGGAGAAGAGAGGCTAACATTGATAGATACTACACGCTCTGATAGATTTCACAATAATCGTTATTGTATACCACCACGGGTTCCTTCTTACATTAATTTATTTCTTCGAAAAAACACTAAGATCAAAGGTGTTGTCAGCTATATATATTCAGATCTTATTGTAAACTAGGAAGACAGCCTGGTATTCTCTATCCCTCGAATTCCTACTTAAAACTCTAGAATTCTCTGAATTATTAGTTTTCAAATAGCAAAGCTCCTAGGATGAAGAGCCAATAATCAAGATTTTTACCCTCCCCCCTAGCATGGTCAACAATGTCAGATGTCTAGATGTCGAATAACTTAACTAACTCAAGCGGGTCCCATCTTCTGTGTAGTGAGAGTATATGGCGTCAGACTTGAAAAGAGATCCATCAAGGTGGAATCTTATTGTAAATTATCTCATCTTGATTCTACTTTTGTGGCAGAACTTTTTTCGTTGACAACAAAGTATAAAGGTCATATTATGTATAGACTCTTAGGAAAATCTACAGAACATTTTTATTACAGAACTCTTCATCCTCCTCCGGGCTGTCCTTCCAGGAAGGCGTGGTGCTATGCAGATGTTAGTCATCTGCAAACTACATTCTTCTCAGATGGCAATACTTACAACATCTCGGTGTTCCCCTTGGCATGCTTACTTGGTCTAGATGGTGTCTCCCTTCTTTTTTCTAAAAGTCTATAGAAAGTGTTGTAAGGTACTCGAACACAGTTATCTCTAAGTAGGTACATCTTTGGTGTCTTTAGTGGGTGCCTTTGATTCTTGTCTATCAACCAGCGAGATTTTATCTAATATTCTAACCGAACGTCTATAAATCTACCCGAGTCCGAGAACAAGACTTTTAAGATTAATAATTATTTGCATTTGTAATTCTAGAGCATTCTGATTAAAGCTTTAGAGAGTTTTCTGCTAGTCTGTCAGTAATAACATTCTCTAGAATCTACGCTAATGTAAGGCCAGTCCTTTTTCAACTACCTATACATTATAAATCTATTATTAAACTATTTAGATGTAACTCGAACTTCGATTAGTCGTTCTTCTATACATTGTAGCTACTACCTTATTTTTATAGAGATTTTCTTAGAAAATATCTTATATATTTAAGTAATAGCTGTTACATAGTTTATTTTTATCTTAGTCACTGTTCCGAGCATGTTAAGGTGGTAATCAAGCTCTGGAGGAGAGGAGATGAGATATACAAGAATGAAAACAAAAAGTTCTACAGCTTGTATTCTACAACTATCCTTATCTAATAAAATTCTGATTCCCTTGTTCTAGATAGATATAACTATGATTTACCTATTTCCAACCTGGAAAATTACTCAACATAACAACCCAAAATACATTAGCAACAAAGTAATATAAACTTCAGATATCTCTAGAGCCCTCTTTCTAATGATCTGATGAAACGTGCCGATGATGGACATGACCTGGAAAGCTGTGCTATGGAATTACCATTTTCTTTATCAAAGCTTGGTCCTGGACTCTACAGCTTCTGCTTGGAATTAGACTGCAAATTGTCCCTGGTAGACTCGGTTGCTTCTGAGTGCATGTACTCTGTATCAGATCCCGATAGCGGTGAAGCTTTCTCGATTTTGACTTTAACGTCCTTGCGCTTGAATGCAGTACCTACAAGACATTGCCTCGTATTCGATTTGCGAAGATTAAGCTGCTCCGAGGCGGCGTTAACAAGGTCAACATCACTGGGATTCACCGGTGACTTCCGATTATCTTGCTTAGTATAAAACTCTGCCAATTTCTTACTAACTTAGACTAAGGTACCTCTTTATAATAAATTTTAACCTTAATAGAACTATTTTTAGAGTCATTCCTAAAGCTGTCTCTAACAGACTAAACTACTCAACATTTTCATAAAATATAAGTGGTATCTCAACTAGTTATTTGAAGAAGTGAATAAGAATTAGAAAGATTATTTTAGAATTTCTATTCAGTACCCCTCTGGCTTCGGAATCTTGTGGTAACAAAATCAAGTTCGAACTGAAATCGTGATGAAAAGGGACTTACTCTATAGTGATTGGTCTAGTATCTAGCTCCGACGTGAATCAGTTGACATGTATTGCTCTACAAAATTGGAGGCACAGGCCAATCTGAATTTGAAATTCGTACTCTGTATCACACGCCGGAATACTCGTAGCGATGAGAAAGCTCGCTAGGAACCCCTTTTGCTGCTACACCTCGCTTCGCTTCGCTTAGGAGCGATCTCCCACCCTCAAATTGGAAACATCGCCCTGTACCAATGGAAAATGCAGGAGATCCTATCCAAACTTAAGTGTTTACAAAATGCGAAATAATACAGATTCATCTACAAAACTCACTCCAAATACCTTCCTGAACGGATTTGAAGGGGGGAATGTATCACGTGTACAATGTAATCTTTAGAGATTACCGAGATCTCCGGACAGGGATTGCAGACCCTGGGAAAACTGGGGTAGATCTTTAGATCTCTATCTCCGCAAACCATCTTTCAACCACCCCAACCTTCGGAGCAACATACATAGCCTACTAGATTCACATCACTTAGTTGTCAATATTCTGCTACCCAAAGACCGAACTGGTCTCTGGTCTCAATGAGATTTGGAGGTAAGATGCAATAGTGCTAGTGCATTTCGGGGCCCTCGGACGAAGAGCAGGAACGTTGACATCACCACTTTTGGTGGGGGCTGAACAATATAAGAAGGCTTGACCAGCAATAAAACGAGACACAAAAGTCTGTCCTGAGAAGCAATAGACTCGGGAACTCCTCAAAACCAAGATTTCGAATCTAATCCACTCACCATGGGAATGACATACTCAACCGCTCGCTGGGTCGCTCCAGTATCCTTCGCAATCGACTTTGCAGCTCAGCAATATGGCATGCTATCAACCCCAAACATGAAAGATGTTCATGATGCAAACCTCAGTTTCTGGTCACCTCAACCCTATTTCATTGCTGGATTCTTCTTCCCACAACAGTTGTTCCAGTTGGCATGGCTGTATCGATTATACAAGCTTGACCCAAAGAAGAGCGAGAAAAATAAGCAGGAGCTTGATACCATGGTTGATTTTGTGCCATATTACGCAGTGGGAAATCTTTGCATTGCTGGTATGTTGACAAAGTTCCCTTTGGAAATTTTAAAGATACAATGGCAGCTAATATTTCATAGCATGGATGATATTTTGGAACTCCTCCGCGCTCAAGTCAGCCAATGTGTTCGTCCTGATCAACAGTTTTACCCAACTCTACTATATTGCTGTTCGCCAGCCCCTAATGAACACCGCATCCCGCTCCTCCGTCCTCACTCACATAGTGTCCAAAACCTTCGCGGGAATCGGCGTCCTCGACCTCCTACACAATGGCTCGGTTGCCTACTTCGATCACCAAGGTCCTTCCACTGCAGTAAAGATTGTAACTGGACTTGGTTTCGGTGCACTGGCTAGCTGTAGTGATTGGATCTTTGGAGGCTGTTTGGTATATGATTTGGTAGCACTTGCTGTGGGACAGAGAGGAATCGGGGAGACGGGATGGAGTAATATGCTGGGTTTCTTTGCTGTTGGTGCTGCTGGCATTGTCACGGCTAAGAATTGGGTTAGGTAGGTAGGTGTGTGGTCTTCCTTATGCAATTTTTTCGTCTTGCTAATAATGCTTGCACAAGGCCGCCGTATGTGAAAGAAGACCAAATTGATTATGAGCCGACGGCCACAGAGGATTTAGCATAGAAATTAAGCAGCTGTTTGTAATATTAGATAGAGATAGTTTCAGAAGTAATTGGACAATATCTCATCCCACCTTCTCAGCCCACGTGTATCTATAATATTATCTTAATCTTATAACTCACTCATATGCCTCGATTCCAAACTAGACTCACTATACTACTAGAACTATACCTAAAGAGTTTTAGACAGGAACTGAAACATTGTAGCAATAACCTGGTAGTCAAACTCCAGAACAGTTCTATTCGTCACATAGGAGAACAGAGAGAGAGGCAGGGAGTCTAAACATTCTATTCCAAGAAATTGAGTAGAAGGCGAGAAAGAGTTGAAGGTAGAACCCAAGCATTCTAATGAGCTTCTACTACCTCGACGAATGCTGATGTTTTTGTTAGGTAGAGGAGTGCTGTCAATGTTTCATTATCTTGCTTCTCATTTCTTAAACCGATCTCCATGTGCATATTTAAGCCATCTATCTGTAGAAATTTAGTTCCTCTCTCCTCTCCTGTTAAAAACATAATTCTGTTGGCGAAAAGAATTGCAGATCTAATTTGTTCTTGCGAGGTCAGAATACCATGTTATCAACAGTACGGGTAGTGGTTTACTTCTGTTAGAGGCGCATTATCTTTGTTTTGTGGTAAATTAGAAGAGATAATAGCCTGGTTAATTTGTTATTTAGACAACTTATTTTTAAAGCAGATTATATCTTGTAATTATATCAAATTTAGCTATTTACACATGAGTTTCTTTGTAGACAAACTCGCCTACCTATGCCTTAGTGCTGCTAGTGAATAGTGTAGCATTTCTTCTTCGTATATACTTACTAAGCTAGGTTTTTCCTTCCCCTGGTTGGTGTTGAATTTATGTTATCTCTTATCTATACAGAACACAAGTAGTACCCTTGAAAAGTTTATACTATATGAAGAAATCTATTGAGAAATCTTACTCCTTTGTGTTCAAGTTGTTTATGGGAATGAGAGGACCTGTCGGAAATTATAACATGGCTATATAACTAAGTGAAGCATCTTAATCTATTATAATAGAACTAAGCACTTATACTTCTATTGCCACAATTTACTATGTGGCTAACACTTATACTAAATAAATCACAGTAGAAAAAAAAAGGGGGATAGTAAACAGATTTTGAATAGGTTTAAGAAGGTATAATAATCTTTTGACATTGCTAGTAAAGTAAAAAGTGTAGTTCTATATAGGGCTTGTATAGTGGATATAGTTATCGTCTCTCACTACTTGGCACCACTATTCTCGCTGAGCCAGAAAGCATCATTTTTGTCTATAGCCCATCTCACCAAGTGCAAGACAACAAATAAGCAGCGTTCTATTCTTAGGTATACTACTGATAGCTTCTCTATGCCAGTGTCCATTCTCATCGGTGACTAGCAAACTTATATGCTCATGTAAAATATAGTAAACAAGATACTAAGTATCCTCTCCCTGTTTTCTCTCCTCTGCTTGTAATTTTATTACTATATCATGAAGATTATTCCCTCCCATATGTTTTTGTCTCTCGAAAATGCTTCTTGTTTTGGCTGCACTAAGACAGGTTGCCTCAAGCCAACCATGTTCCCTAACAGTACGCGAGAACTGGTGATGGCATATGACACCCTTAGAAAGGTTATACTCAGTCGGTAACGAAATAAATGGGAGTTCATCTGTGACCCTTTCTAGTCGATCGTGACCATTCTGCACCTCTCTTACAACAACAATGAGCTTCTCTAGGCAAGGAAACCTCTTACTAATGCATTACATGCACCAAACCATACATGAACCCTTAACTACTTCACAGCAGATCTTCTCAGCATACAATTTCGCATTCGGAAATGGTGGAAGGTTGGCCCATTAAATTCGGTATTATTCATAATCCTAGCCTTATCGACAGATTATGTTGATATTTTGATCGACAAGTAGGTATGGAGTTTCTTTTTCCTCGCAGTATCCATTCAAGGCTATCTTTCTGTGATTTGCCACATCTTTAAGAGCCTCGAGAGAAACTGTACAAGTAAATGCCAGATTGGTTATTGGAGAGTTTGTAGCATTGCAGCAAATTTGTAGGCTTTTAAGAGCCTGAGGTAATACACCCTGATGTGCTGTGGTTCTAAGCGCTGGGGACTGATCTTCATTTGTGGATTAGGCCAGCTCGTTCCTAAACTAGGTACTGTAGTATATTCGCTAGCAAAGGTCCTAAACAATTTACATAGTCATATCGTTGTCGATTTCCAGACAAAGACTCCAATTCTAGTATCTGCGTGCGTCTTGCTCCGCGTTGGATTACGCTGAATTATTAAAGCTGTGGAGGTAACTTCCGTTGGTCCTTCAGCCAATGGACTGAGAATCGTGCTTAATACCAGCCAACAGTGACACATATCAATGCGATCAAAATAGCAATGCTCCAATATGTGACTCTTCAATGCGCTCGCTCCTGTACGTGGCTAGATCACACATAGCAAAACAGACAATGTGTTACTCGATAGTAACAGTGAAGGGACATACCATCTCTCTATATGTCCACCTTGACTGACATTTCCTTAGGAGCAACACTTTACTTCCAAAGGGCTGCTTTGTGAGTTTTATCAATTTCCAACTGAAGCAACATTTCGGACCGAAATCCTTGCGTGCACTGGAAGGAATTTCAGCGAATATTTGGAAGGCGGTTCCATAGATGGTTATGAAGATGATCCAAAGACGGTGACAGTGCCATCTGCACCCGCACAACACCACTGGTCGCCTTTGCCATTATCTTTCCAGGCGACGCAACTGACCACATTTTTCCTTTCCTTGACTTTTCCATCAGCACCTATCTTCTTCTTACCCTCAAGCAAGGAGCCAGCGACAGGAACAATGGTAGTCACTGTGCCTGTTAATGTATCCCACACCATTACCTCTCCGTCTCCTGGCTTTCCTCGGGTTGTATCTTCATTACCAGCCAAGACCCATCTTTCATTTCCCCCAAAGCAGCTTCTCAATCTATATTCCTCATTCTTCCAACTCTCCGACTTATACGCTTTTAACAAGCCGCCATTTTCTCGATCCATAAGCCGCACGGTGGAGTCATTTGCGCTAACAAGTATTCCCCTTCCATCCCGAGTACGCATCAAACTCGTCACCGGAGCTCCAATCACATCTGTCTCCAGTTTCCCCATTCGAATATCATAGTACCTCACCCGCCCATCCACACTCCCAGTCACAATCTCATATTCGCCGTTTCCACCACCACCCGCTATGACACAGCTTATTGAGTCCCTAGCCTCCATCAGAACCATAATGGGTTTCTGGTTTGTGGACTTCATATCCCATAATCTCACAGTTGCATCATAACTTCCAGAAACCACAACACTATCATCAACCGCCGCATACGCTACAGTATTGATTCTTGCCCCGTGGCCATTATTCCCTCCAAGTCGCCTGACGGTCTTTGCTGTCGTCACATCCCAGATAAAGACACTGCGATCGCCGCCGACCGAGGCGAATGTTGCGTTGTCGCGCGCGACTGCTATGTCGAGGACTTCGTAGCCATGCGCCGAGTAGGTCTGTATTAGTTGTGTCGCTTTTGGTGGCTCGAGGGGATTGGTTGTTGGAGGGGGAGCAGGCCGTGATGGGTTGTAGAGCCGTATATTGCGATCTTGAGATCCGGTCAAAATGTAGGTTGATGGAGAGGAGGAATAGGTAAGGGCATGAACAGGGCCTTAGAGGTCATAGTTAGAATTCATGTACTTGCTCAGAGTGGGTCAGAAGACATACCATTTGAGCCCAAGAGTTGCGTTAATGGCTTCGTTGGGAATGCCATTATGGTCGCAATGTCATTACATGGCTAGGGAAAGGTTTGTACTGTTGCGCTGGACAAGCACATACTCCCTCTGGCTTGCTCTGCCGCGTAGGTGGTGGTCCAAATATTTGAAGCTATTCGTAGTCGGTGTATCACGGCAGAAACTAAAACGCTCTAGTGCATCCTCTCTTGAGTCTCTCGACTAATAAGCGACGGATAGGGGATACACGTGACTAGTAATCACCTCTGGGCACAACTACTCCTTATAATACGTCTCCCCAACGTGAAATACGCATGGCTACAAGTAACTCTAGGTATTCGGCTTCTATAATCTACTATATGATAGTCAGTAATGAATAAAGTAAGAGACTGAAAATGTTAAGCGACGAGATGCTCTGATCCCATGGGTACTGTAATCTTTAGATATCTTAAGAGTGCAACAGAGTAGAGCGTCGAAGACTCTACCTATCTAAAGGCCGGTAAATATTATAGGAAATACTTATTATATTGAACAATACACCTGAATAAAGCATTGTCAAGTTATAAAAGACATTTCCTTCTTTTTAAACTTATTTTTAGAAAGCAAGTCTTACTACTTATTTCTTATTAACATGTATACATATATCTTGTAGTTTAGATTGATAAGTGTAAACATTTTATTGTCTATATACTATTAGTAAGGAACTAATTGTTTCTTTTTGCGCTTACAGAATAAATACAACTCATTTGAAAAATGTCAAATTCTCAAGTAGTTATTTATTCTGCTACTGCTACTGCTCACCTGCATTTAATAATACAGCATGCAGCAACAAGACCGTAGAAACTTATGTGAAAATCTAGTTAATTGTAATACAAGCCAAGTTTCTGGACAGTTCAGAAACACCAAAAGACGTCAAGTACAAGAGATCAAGTACGTAAAAGGAGAGAGAAAAGCAATTTAATCACTTGGCTATAACAAAAGCCGCCTTGCTTGACTATCCGAGAACTCCAAAGGAAACCAAGAGGAATACCATGAATAGATATAGGGAGATAGACCCACTATTCCGTAATCAATCTCATTGTACCACTAGAGGTCTTACTCAAAACCCGAGAAATGTCAAATGAAATCGAAAACCATTCTATACAGATCTTTCTATGTCTGTGAGAAACCACGCCCAAACTAACCCCAGCCTTCGCAAGAAATTGGATTACATAGACTATATACACACTTCATTAGCTTATACGTATCTTAGAAAATAGACCTAGCAAAAATGGTTTGGGCCGAATGGCAATTTTACTTGTTATGTAGCTATGTGCGGTCAACGTGCTTAATTTATAAAGAGATATTTATCAGCTGTTAGCCTGTTATAGATATCAGTGGCCTCTAGAGAAACTGTACCTATAATGTTATCTGTTCGAACGATGAAGAGGAGTTGTAGATACAGGCCTCTTTGGTGAGAGAGCATCACAGAATAGTAACGATCTTTCATATTGTTCCGGATCCTAAGGCGAACCTTAGTTTTCTTGTGTGATGGTATACGTGAGCCGACAGGAGTATCGTTGATCTCAGTGGCATACGTCTCCTTGCCATTAGAGCTGCCATGTCTAGCTAGACATATCTCCCAATTGCTACTCGACTCTTTAAGCATTCGATATATATACAAGCTTACAGTAAAGATTCTCACATATAATTTAAATACAAACCCAAGACTATAGCTAAGTAGATATATCCACCCCTAAGAATCTCACCTCTTCTTCGTCTCAAGCTTTGTCGCCAGCTACCAGGTAGTCCACATTGTGTGGTACTGGCCATGTGGCTCAATGCACTGGATTGAGGGGGGTAGCGAGGTAGCATTTGTCGCCCACTTGGCTACCCACCATCTACCTCTTATCATACCTAACTTAAATTTGCAGCTCTTCAACTTCCCCCTCTAACTTATTTGTAACAACTCTAGTACAAAACATCTATTATGTATATTACAGCGAACACTATTTTCGTTTGTCAATTAACAGTGTATTGTCAAGTTACAACTAAGAACTTACAATCCTGTTTAGAAAATACATAAAATCCAGGTAGAGGGAAGCTTGAAAATCACCTCAAGATTACAGTTCTCGTCTTCTCTATGTTCTAATGTTAGAGTCTGGTCTTCTACGCTATAGCTATCTAGATAACCAAGCCAGGCTGCAAACAATTAGAAATAATCAAGAAAGGCTCTCTCCTTCTATCGAAGAACTATATATTAGTTTTCGGGTACAATTCACGTATACAATAAAGTAAATGGGATTTGAGATAAGCTTTCGACTAAATAATATTGGTAGGAGAATAGAATAGATATCGTTGACACTATAACTATACTACTACTGCCCTCGAGGAATCAAGGCTTCAGATATAAGTCCTTTGTAAAGCTTACTCAAGCTTACAAGAAACTATACAGAAGTAGTAATACAGTTCCGCATACCTCCTTTGTTACTTTACAGAGTTTCCAAACCAGAGAGATTTGGTAGTATTAGCTCTTTAATAGAAGAATATCAAAGCGTCCATCTATTAATTCAATAGATTTTCATTGTTGCCAAATTTTTCGTGTTGACAGCGAGAATAGCGCTTGTTACACTAACACATAGATCACCTTAATTTACCATAAAAGACTACATAGTTGAAACGCAGTAATCCATCTGTCTTCTGTAGTAGTTAAAATATTTACTTCTCTAAAGCCAATCTATAATCCATTAACCAACCAGGTACCTAGGGTTCGCAGTCTTCCAACTCTATTTCTTGTACTTAGTACAACTGCTTAATCTCTTGTTTGCCTATGTCGGATTTAGTTATCAGGAGGTCGATCGAGTGTTTTATTATAGTTTGTCTACCTTTTAGGACAGCTGCTGTAAGATAGATGTACAGAACAATTTCTTATACTAAAATAAGTAGAGAGTTGTTAACTATATAATAGCTTTGACTTTTTATATTAAGCTCTTAGAGCCAGCTAGCCCTCTTAACTAAATTGAAGTTTGTTCTATATATTTAATTATTTAGGAGCATTTCTATTATCAGATAAATGTTACATAGCTGATTAGCTTCTCCTCTATGTACAAATATCAACTCTACCTTAAACAAAGCAAGTATTATTTATAATAACTATAGTATACCTACCTATATATTTACATAGAACCTAACAATTTAACAACTCCAAAGACAAAAGTAAAGGAAAAAAGCGATACAGTAAAAAGCAACAAGGATATAAGTAATAAACAAACTTACAGTACCTACCTTCTTTGTATCACTACTGTACTATCCTACACTGTACTTACTATCTATCCTGTAGATCAAAAAACCGTTTCATCTCCATGCCTATCTATTACTCATTAGTTCCTACATACTTCGTACTCACTCGTATTTCCTCACAGATACAGAAACAGATACAGAAACGAAAGACGAGCGAGTGAGCGAGTAAGTGAGTAAGTGAGCAAGGATAAGGAAGGGAGGGGTAAGGGGTAAGGGGGGGCGGTTAGAAGGAGAGGCAAATCATACATACATGCATGATGGGTGTGGTATGGATTGGTTGATTTGATTTGATTTGATTTGATTGGATTGATTAATACGGTGATTCCTCTGTAATTGACGGAAAAATTATTAACGGAGGTAACGAAGCGAGGATTCCTAGTGCTCGCTCTTACTACTTCGTACTTACTGTACGAAGTAAGGCGAATCAATCCTGAGGAGGGATTGTACTGTACAGTAAGATCTCTGACATAATGAAAGACGTAATTAACTGGGATTCATACAGTAGGATACAGCCAAGTAAGTAAGTAAGTACCTAGTGGACGTGAAATGGAACATGGCCCATCTCATGGGTTACTTTACCTTTACACGCGCGGCACCGGTTTCCCTTGTCCCTTGTCCTTGTCCTTGTTCTTTATATTCAGGGTTGTAGGATTGTACAGTAAGTAGTACAGAACGTACTGTAGGATTGTAGGTTGTAAGGTAGGTAAGGACAATTTACTCCTTCCCCTTGTTGCCTGTCACTTTAATTCGTTCTGTAAGTAATACCGGTACAGTACAGTAGTACCAGTAGTTACATGCTACCGTAGCGAACGAGATTTCGCTGGCACATTGATCGTTATGACCCTGCATGTGTGAACATGCAGCAGATGCGGAATGTAATTTATTCAGCCTTGTGGTTCCTTGGTATTCCTTGGTATCGTCACGCAGGGGCAGAACATGATTACAGTTGATTCTCGGATGGTTGCCGTGCCATACAGTACCTACCCTACATGCAAGAGACCTTTTCATCCTTATTGCACTTGATCAAATTGGAATTTCAAAGGACTTGATTACCGCTCTTTCGTTGTTTCTGTATGGGTTTCGAATAGTAATCGAAATACTATAAAGAGAAGGAGGTAGTGGATTATTATTACTTGGCTTACTGTTGCCCAGCTGCTGTGCCGTATGTTTCTTGGTTTTCATCCATCTGATGATGTCTGGCCCGGAGGAGGGGGCGAAGAGGTTTCCTTTATCGACCAACGAGCGAAGTACAATCCTGAAGTGAGATATGGATATGTGTGAATACGCTACGGAGATAATCAGCCCTCGAAATGAACTGGTGGCTTGTTTACGAGTTACTACTAACGAAAAGGAAGGGCTGTGTCGTCTGAAGTAATGTACAGTACGGAGGTAGGGCTCTGGGCGGAGCGGACGTGGCTGATTACTAACAGCCTATCTGCACAGCGCAAGGCATGTCTGCTGCATCTGTAACCGCATCCTTGTGCGGCATGGCTGATTGCTACAGTGCCTCCCTCCACTCCGTATAGGTAGGTAGGTAGGTACTCTACTCTGTACAGTACTGGCGGTTCGTGTTGCAGGCTGAAAAGAAAAGATGCCGAAGCAGACAGTTCTATGGCGGATAATTGATCCTCCACGACTCCGTTGCTCTTCTCTCTCGGCATCCGATGTGGTTACCGGATCCAGGACTATGGTCTGGGTAATGGATGTGATGGATAAGTCTGCGAACCATCGGAATACTACTCATGTGCTACTCGTGTGCTACTCGTGTATGCAACAGAATGCGCAGGCAAGGTGCCAAGCAAACATTTCTCTCCTACAGTACAGTACAGTACAGTACTCACTATGGAGGAGATATGGCCGACAACCACCAGGCTCATCGGCCCTTCGCAGCCTGCTTGGCAGACCTGACCTACCTCGCTCAATATTCCCTACGTGGTATCAAACACGGTTAAATGGTATCAGGTAATTTTGGGTCCATTGTGCTTACCCAACACCAACTCCGATGTCGTGCTTAGCCAAATGCCCTTGCAAGTGGTAGGATTTCAGCCTCTTTTCTTGGGAGGCACCTGGTGGTGTCGAAAAAGAAAAGTCCAGAAGCAAGAAGGTGGTTTTCTGTACATACGTACCAGTACTCCTACTCTGTAACAGTACGGGCGGAGGCAACCGAATTTTGGTACCTACCTAGGCTGGTGGTGGTACTGTACTGTATCTTTGTACATCTGGTAAGGTCCCCGGGGCCGCGAGACGGCCCGTAGCCTCTTCGACTGCTATGACGCCTTTGTGCCACGTCCATCGAATCACGGCACATCCGAGCCCCTCACGCTCGGTAGTGCATCGTGTGCTGGGAAAAGAATAGGACATCCAACAAGTCCAACAGGTCCAACCGGTCCAACAGGTAGGTAGGTCTAAGGGCCAACAAACAGGGACCATCACACACGCTTCTGGCCCTTCTCTTCTTTCTCTGGGCTCTTCTTTCAGGGTCGAATATGATTCAAGGTCAGACCATGTTCAGGTCGATGCCGGCCGCCGTGCCATGCTACTCCCACGTAGCTTTCGTACGGTACTTGACTAATTTGGCGAATGCGAGAAATGGGCGAGGCGTAGCAAGAAGAAAAAAAAAAGGCGTGGACTGGTGCGATCAACGCCCGTCTTGCTCATTGAGGAAATTTTAAACGAAATGCCTGTCCTGGGTGTGTACCGGACTCCTGTCCAAAAGCCGTGAAAGAAGCTTTTTTTTCTTTTAATTTTCACTTTTCGTTTGTCTCGCCGTCGTACTACCTTAACCTTTCGGCACTGGCTATCTACTGGGTTGCTACTGGTGAATCTCGTAGAATTGTCTTCCGACTAAGCGAAGCTTGCGAGGTGTAATCATCAGTAAGGAAATCATAATCCAACAGCCGCCCCATATTAAGCCTAGGAGGCCGTCGTGGACCGGAGTAGTGACGAAAGATTTCCCATCATCCACCAGATCGAGGCCCATAGATCAGACCATAATTACATTGCTGCAGCACTGTCTATCACAAATATTGATTCAGTGAGATGAAGTACAGTAGTTAGTGATGTTTGAATGAAAGAAGACTGGTCTGGTCTGGTCTGGTCTTCTCGTCTACGGTACAGCACAGTACACTACAGTATTGTCTGTCCCAACTTTGCTCCGGGAATATCATGGGACTCAGCACTCACGCCTTAGACATCTGGCGGCCGCGATCCACCTTAAAATAATTATTCTTCCTTCCTCCGTGCAGCAGCCGTGGAAAATGGACCCCATTATCCGGTTCTCGTTGATGTTGGATCCTTTTCCCTTAATTGTGGCTCAGGCTCAGGCTCAGGCTCCGCGACCCAACCAACCACGGCGAGAGACATCCTGCAACCCCAACCCTTGGATTTGAGAAAGGATTATTTCATCACTTTTTGATTTTATCTTTAGCAAATTATGCAGCTCATGACATGCGCATTTGCGCTCACGCCGCCACGGGGTTAAGAGACACGGCATATTGAAATTTCGCAAAAGGAGATATGATATACCGGATTCGGATCGATGGGCGTCCCAAGGACCCAGACGCGCTTGTGATCGTATGTTGACCTATGAGAAATTGAGAGAACGGATCGCAAGGGAAATAAAATAATAGTAATGTCGTCCTAGCGGTCAATAATTAATTTTCTGTTGCTGTACTGTACTGTACTGTACCTTCGTATGAGCCCCAGGAGCGAAATTTGGAGTACCGTACGGTAGTCGGTACTGTAGCTTGCTGGCCCCCCTCCCCCCATCGAGATTGATCTTCTTCTCGGTAGCATAAAAAGGGCGCTATGCTGAAGTCGGAGTGTGGGAGCAGCATTCTCGTCCGGTCCCGAGGAATGACACAGGCTGGTCGCGTTGTTCGCGTTCTGCATGAATCTCAAGCACATGCAAGGATGGGGGAAGGGTTGGGGAGGGGAGGGGAGGGGAGGGGATGCTGGTCTGTGACGAAGCTTCCCATTTTCCATTTTCCATTTTCCATTTTCCATTTTCCATTTTCCATTTTTCCATTTTTGCATGGGTCTGCGCACATGACACCGGACATGATGATAGCCAAGATAGGAAGAGTTGGTTTTGTTTTGGGGGCCAGGGGGGATTTACATTGAATTGAAATAATTTGAATAGTAATTGAAAAGATTAGACGGGCTGATTTTTGAACGAGCCTGAATTTCGTGCTCGCTTCGCTGGGGGCTTCTTCTCACGTCTCTTCTCACCTCACCTACGAAGTACTGCACTTGTAAGCGATGGAAGGGGAAGGTAGTATAGGAATTAATACCGTCAACCCAGACCAAACACCCCACCACCGACCGGGACCAAGGCTGCTGCCTAGAAAACCGAATATTGACATTGATTGAATCGAATCTTCTTTTCGTCTTTCGTCGCTTCGGCGTGATCAGTCAACATCAAGACCAACACCAAACTACTCACTCACTCTCCTGCACATTTTCTCGGCGCTTGTCCGAGATTAACTCGCGGGAATAGATCACGGCAATAGAGTCCTGTCTGTACAGGAGACTGTAAGTACTGTACCGTACAATACAAAAGAGTAGAGTGCAGTACCAAGACGCCGTCCCGTATGTACTGTACGAGAAGCGAAGAAAGGGCCATGTCCACTCTTGGGTATGTGTTGTTGTGGTGGTGGTGGAAAACCAGGAGCGTGGACGCAGCCAGTGCGGACGGACACCACGGCAGTCCTCCTCCTCCTGAAAGGCCCTAAAAAGGCCCCAAGGCACTTTGCTCCCGGACCCTCGGCAGAGCAGTCCGAACGGCAGCTTATCTGAGACCTGCGTGGCACCCTGGCGCCAACCACCGGTACAGCACCAACCGATCCTGGTGGCTACGGTGGTCCTCTCCATATTTTTCACAATTCTCTGGATACAGCTCCCCTGCCGGTCGCGCTTGTTCCTGCAGCTCTGTGGCACAGTCGGGAATCTGGAAGAATTAGGGCTACGCGTGAGGGTCACTGGCTGTCAAAAACCCTGTCCCTGTTCGAGAGAGCACCGTCCTGGACCATGTTGGCCCCCCTCCCCCTAACTCTAAGGAAGCAGGGAGCTCCGTGTCGATACAGTACCATGTTGTCGTGCCCCGGTATTGCTCGGCATATGGATTCCGTCACGGTACACGGAGACTGCATCACGAGGAGATCTACCAACACTGGCATATTGTGAGACTGCCGCGCTATCACCTTAAAAATTGACAGAAGGGCTTTTTTTTTTTCGTTTCTCCAGAGCGGGTTTCATCGACCCTGATGACGATATCCTCATGGAAGGACCCGTACATCCGTATCTACGTTCCCAATCTGGTGCACATTGCGACCGAACACGAAGGGAGAAAGGAAAGCCACAGGAGGACAGCAGAGAACGGGACAGTGACGGAAGAGTGCCGCATCTCGAGATTGTTGGTTTCCACGGGCCATCTGCGGCACTGTTTGGAGACATGCATGTTCTTCTAGAATCGGTGAACAGTTGGATCTGGCAGCACTTTGAGTGGCTGGAAAAGAAATCATGGATGGGGCCGAGGAGTGTGTATCACAATGAAAAGACGGCTACCAAGTCTTCACAGTTCGCGGCTACTTTCGTGTGTGCTGCCTCTGGTCCATGATTTGTCAAATGATGATAAGCGCCGAATGCTTCCCTGTGCTTGTTGTTGCTGTTGTTGGATTTGACGTTGGTTCAAGGGTGGTTAGGAAGTGGTGTACTCTGTATGGTTTGGAATGGCCCACGTCAGAAAAGTCAAATGTTCGTCTCCCAGTAGGTATATCTCAGCGTCTCGCTGAAGTGGCTGGTGAAAACATATCGTAAGTAGTGCTTGAAATAGTAGTCAAGTGCCAGTCAAGAACGATAATAATAAATCGTCGGCTAGTGTGAATAATAATACGATGACTACTGTACACTTCAGTGAGTTCAGGGAGTTCAGTGCCAAAGTTTAGTGTCGTGACCGCCTATCTCATTTCGATAGTGATCCTCCGGGAGCTAGACGCAGCAGACCCAGTGACGGCTAAAGCGCCTGTCAGAACATGGAGATCGGCAGTTTGGAGGAATTGCACAGGCCTTACGGCTCCCTTTAGGCTTAGCTGCATCGGACGAGGTTCCCAGACCAGCTTGGTGGTTCCATCACTTGCATGGAGCTCCCAACGGCACACCAGCGGAACGTTACCATGGGAATGCTCTCTGGATTCCAAGGAAGGTTGTCGAAGGAAAATGGGTTAAGGGTAAATTCTGGGTCTACTCCAAAACCCAAAAGTTTTGCGACACTTGTCGTGACTGTGATGAAGCAATTCGAGATCAAGTACGGAGTAGGCAGGTAAGGACGCGGGAGTTAGGAAGGCTTTTTTTTTTTTTTGACTGCCGTCGCTACAGATAAGTCATGCAATGCAAACGAGCGCGCGGGGCTGGGGTACTGCTCACTTGCTGTATCTGTCGTCGCTGCTCGTGCGAGGCGAGGAAGAGCGTTTGCCCCACCAGAGTAGTTTCAACTAAGATTATTCCAACTTATTGGTCGCCTCGGTCACCCAGAACAGAACGTGGCCCAGGTGATGGGACGACTATCAAGCAGATCTCACTCTCTTGTTTCGAGCGCAATAATACTCCGTAAGCTCACACATCAACCTTCGAGTCGGTTGACGAAGCCGAGAACAGGCCCCATACGGTGTTAGGTAGACAAGTCGCTGTATATCCGGACGAAAATAACACACCGTCCAGACCTGCAAGGGGGTTTTGCCTTGCCCGGCTTTCTAAATCCTGATCAGCAACAGATCAAAGACCGTCGCTGCTACTTTGCGGCGGGCTGCCTTGCAACTTAGCCCTGGCTCTTTGCCTGCCTTTAACCAAATACCGTCAGCACAGTAATAATCCTGCATAGCCCAAGTCACTAGGAGAAAGCGGACTGTCTGGCTAAGGGGGGATGGGGAGGATATAGGTTGCCGACACCACAGTTACATGCCGAAGCCAATAAGCCTGTGTCGACTTTGACGCCAAACACATACCTACTTAAAAGCCATCTGCCTCGTATCTAGTAGTACTGAACTCTACTAAGTTTACTTGACTCTAGTGACAGGTTTAAGGCCATGAATCGTCGAATTCTCGCACGATAGACACTTGTCCAAGTCGGGGCTTGCAAGTTGCGTCTTCCGACTCCGAACAGGCATGATGCTCAGTCAGGTTCCACATGGTTTTTGGCCAGGGTCTATTTGATATACTTTCTGCTCCGCAAAGTGCTGTGGAGAGACCTTGCTCGCATATGCCTGTCCGCTCCGCTAGCGCTGCCATGACTACTGCCCAAAACAGCCTGGTTCGGCGAGGGTCAACGTTGATAACACCCTTCCCTGTGTGCTAAGAAGGACCGGTACAGTAAGTAAAGTACAGTAGGTAGCACGCTACAGTAAAGTACAGTACTGTAAGAAGGAACTGTATACAGGACAGTGCCCAGCGCCCGCTACATACCCCCTCCCCCCCAACGAACTTCTCACTGCCTAGACACTGCCTACTAGGGGTACGGAGTAAGTACTGTACTCGACAACTCATGGCCCTGGCCTGCTCTCTTCCATCACATCTCACACATCCTCCGCTCGCTACCACGTACAGTACAGTACTTTGGACTGTAATAATACGGAACTTAACTATCCTGCTTTCTACCCCACACCGTCACGGCGCAGACAGAATAGAAATAGAGTGAGTGAGCATCGGTGGCTCAAAACGACAGTCGTAGCAGTGCTTGATATCATTGCTTCCTCGTAATCACTTTTCACTTTCATGTCGGTATGAGGCACAACCCATTCTTCAGCAACGCCTTCTTCTCAGCCACGACCTTCCTCCTCGGACGAATCCACGTAGCGGGCGGCAAAGGACCTTATTAGGTTATCTCGTCGTCTTATCCTGCATTATAAGCGTCGCTAGGCAGCGGATCCCGTGAATCTAGCTCGATCTACATCGTCTCGAGGATCTCGAGCATCTCGCAGCCTTCTTTCTTCTGCTGTTGCTTTTTGGTCTACCCTCTGATTTCCAGCTTTCCAGGCGACTTGTCCCGGCTTCTTCAACAGCTGTAGGAGGCTAGGAGCAAGTTCGACGACGGACCAATCCCTTCCCATCCCAAAACACCCCCTGGCCTTGTCCCACATGCTCCATCGTACAGTACATGCACGTCCTCGAAGAACTGTCCCGCATGAGCAAGGAACCTCATCCTGGAAGCTACCCGTTTGTCGCCTGCAATATTTGAACCCCCAGCAGCTTGCCAATAAGCACCAACTTCTTGCACGAGCTGCCGATTCCAGAAGAATGGTTTTGGCCGAACTCATGGTCACAGCCTGAGCCACACCTTACCTTACCCTTTCCCTGTACCGACCGACAGACTTCAACTCTTTTGCAAACAATACGTACATCTATCTGTTGGAATCGACTACATTGACGGACAGATCTTGCTGAACTTGTCCGTGTAAGTGACGTTACGCCAACCAACCTGAACATCCTTTACGGAAGCACTACTGTACCAATCGGGACGGCACTTCAATGCGACTGCCGTCGTTAACGAGCTCATTTGTGTGCGTTGGAACTACTCAGCTGCTGCATATTATCCGGTCATCATCTAGCTGTACTCGTCTTCCTTAAATAGCTCTCTCTCTCTATCTCTCCCCCATCCAACAACTTATTCAGCTGTGCCACAAGACTACCTCCGTCCGAGAAGACGCCCCAGGTTGCGCAGGCTGTAGGAACTGTACTTGTCAAGTTGGATGCGGCCGGACTCTTCCTCGAACATGTCCCAAGTATTCACAAGCCCCTTTGCTTTCCCTCCACACAAGCAGCCCGGCCCTACCTTCGACAGCCAAAGATTTGAAGGTTATCCCCCAAAAGAATATCCAACTCCAGGCAACTCATCTTTTCCCTTTTCGAATCGCCAGTACGAAGGTAGTGGATGGAATCTATCACCAGGGCGATTATCGATGTCAGAGGATCAAGGCAAAGGAGGAACCTCCCCCAGAACTGGAGGCGATTATCGATTCGAGTCTGAGAGAAAAAGCTGGCGCGAGAATCGCTACCGTCTTTAAGCAGTTTATTTGGTTCAGCTGCTCAGAGCAAAGCTGCGCAATCTCCATACTCTGAACGCCAAAGCCCTCAATTCACAACTACATCCCCTCGTGAGACCCGACCTCCTCCAACACCTATCCATCCCGATCGCTCTTTTGATAGTGGATCCTTTCAACGGCCCTCAGTGTCAGGACCATTCTCTTACACACCAAGAACAGACCATGTTCAGAGACCAACTTTCCCCCCTCCACCACGGCCTGGTCAGCCAGGACTGAGACCCGAATCACCTCGATATGACTCGCATTACTCTCCCCGCGAAGTGACGCGGACTCACTCTACTGCTTCTTCCAGTAGATGGTCACCGTCTGAGAATCCACGTCCAGAATACTTTCCAAGAGACACTTCCTCCTCTTTCAAATACCAGTCAGAGCCACATCATCCTAAGCAACCGCAAATTCACAGATCTGAGGCAGAATCTAGCCCCGTATACCGAGAACCTGCGCAGAACGCACCTCTTACACCTAATTACCCTCCCACGCCAGCTAGTACAGTCGCTAATGAACCTGTGACGACCAAAGATGGACTTGGTCCCAAGATTTGGACAGGCACCCAGTTCCTGCCGCGATTTGTGCGACAGGCAGAAGTACCTGGAGAAGGGCTGTGTTACTTCTACGATGACAATACACATTGCAAGACAGTGATCGACGGCGAGGTGGTCAATGCTCACTGGGGCGTCACGAAAGCTGGGAAGCCGCGAAAGAGGTTAGCGATCGCATGTATTACTTGCAGGGAGAAGAAGATCAAGTGTGATCCCGATTATCCTAGATGTGTGCAGTGCGAGAAATTCGGACGAGTGTGCAAGTTCAAGAACGCGTAAGTGCCATCCAATTGAAACATGAGACTGGTATCATACTACAACTTTCAAGAACGAAATATACTGATCTTCCATGCACAGTCCAAGAGGTGGGCAGGGTGGTTCCCCAGATACTCCTCCTGCTGATGCTGAGGACATCATCACCCGGCCTGGGTCTTCTAGGACAGAGGTTGAGCAGTTCGAGCTTGAGACACGCGCTTCGAGTCACTCTGTGTCTCCTCGAACAACCTTACGCAGGCCAACCCCCGATGAAGAATCTCAGCAAGCAAAACGCCGACGACTCGGCTACCATGATTATACACCAGTCGCATCTGAAGCTTCTCCTCGCTTGTCTATGGCCCAAACGACTTCGCCTGCGACTTCCTTTGTTGAACAGTTAACTCGTTCCATAGACAGCGGTCGACCGAACGAGTCCCAGTTGAACCTTCTCAATAGAGATTCCAGAATAGTTCCGGAGCTTCTATCCTCATCTCTTCGAAACATCCGGCAGATAGGATACAGCATGTTTCCATCTGTTTTTGAGTCTTGGGTTTTGTCTTCAGTGGCTAAGTCTGGCGAGGACTTGATGCTTATTCATGCAGTACTTGCCGTAGGAGCTGTTTTGTCTTCTAACCCTGAATATCAAGCCGCAGGCGCAGAGTATGCGTCTATTTCTCGGAATTCCTCCAGTAACTCACCTCTCAGTCTTCAGCTTGTTCAGTCTCGATTGCTCCTCGCCATCTATTATAACGCCGTCAGTAAATCAAGCGAAGCTTGGGAGTTCTGTGGAAGCGCGATCAGAGCAGCCTATGGTTTGAAGATGAATCTGGAACTAGAAAGAACAGACAGTGCTACCTTTTCCTACGGTCTCAACCGTTCGGCCCATGCCGAGTGCAGGCGACGAACGTTCTGGAGCTGTTTTATAATGGATCGCCTTACCAGCTTTTCTGCTGGATTTCCTAGTGCGATTGATTCGGAAGATTCGGAAGATGTGTTTCTTCGTCTACCATGCGATTCAGTTACGTTCGATTCCCAATCAGAGTCGCAGGCGCCCTTTTTCAATTCATCAGAACCAACTTCATTCGAAGCACATAGCCCAACACATATGATGGCATATCTGATTTCGATATGCACCATTTGGGCAGAGATTGCGTCGGAAGTATACCGCTCATCCCATCAGCGACTTATTCCTTCTGCTCAGCAGCCTCGAAGCATTCCTAGTATCTCCCGCCTGCGTGCCTGGACTCAGCATCTACCTAGTACCCATACCTTCTCTCCAGGAAACTTTACAAAGTCAGTATTGAGTGGGCATCTAGGAACATTCACGGCCATGCACGCAGTCTACCATTTCGCTTGCATGAAACTCAATCGCTTCTTTGAAGAAAATCATGATTCGCGTTCGCCACATGCCGTCTACTATATTCAAGAAATTAGGAAACATGCTGCGGATCTTTTGGAAATGACAAAATGGGCGTCTTCAAATGAGTTGTTGGAGGTGAAAAAGTCATCGCCCTTTTTCACAGAGGCTATAACTACTGCTCGGCAAGTCTTGACTTGAGCTATGCGTTATCAAAGACGAAAGCATACAACATATCGTGGTTCAGCTTGCAGAATGCAACAACACCACATGTTGGTAATATCAGTCTTAACGGCCAGAAAGTGTTCTAGAGCGGGCGAGGATCAAACAATGCAACACATGAAGCATGAGAGGAGGTCAAGACCTCGGACGTACGAGAGAGGGGAAGGAACCAGTTAGTGATACTGGGAAAGGAACTTTTGCATATGGTGTTTGCATTTGTCATGAAGAAAATGGCGGCAGGCAGGCACGTTTGAGAAAAAGATACCCCATACATACCCCATTATTGCAGAACCAAGTTTTAGTTCTACACGTCTACGAAGTAACGACCATTGTATATATATCCACACGTAACGTAACATAACTGTACTTATAAAAAGAGATCAGAGCAGCATATAAAAGAAAACTGCAGCAATAGTACATAATTTGTACCCATACTCAGCTGAAGATAAACAATGCTAGTATTATATTGCATAAACTATACACAACTAATTCACACACACCTTTTATGCATACGTACTCCGTACAAAAAATTCGCAACTCGCCGTGTCTCTACTTACCTACACTACGGTAGTTGCCGTGATCTCCCATCCTGCCTGCCGGTCTATTTCATCATCTCATCTCATCACATCACAGCTCAACTCCACAACAACAACAACAACCGCCCTCAACCGTCAACCGTCAGCCGTCGTCACCGGGCAAGGATACGGAGATACCGTAATCAGATACTGTAAAAAGAATACGGAGTTACTGTACGGAGAACCTCAAGTGACTGGCTGGCTGGTAAAAGCCGGCAAAACCAATCGAACGATCCCCGTCGTGTTGGTTAGAGCAAGCCGCTGACTCAGCTTAAGTGACGAACCACCAGGGTGAGTGAGTGAGCGAGCGAGCTGTATTTTCATATATTGAGTGGAGTGGATACCTCTCCGTATTCTCGAAGTAGACTAGACTATTACACTTTTGTGGATTCTGTTGGTTTTTGACGTTGTTGTCTTTTTTCTCTTTCTAGCTTCCCTTTCCTTCCTTCCCTCAAAATTAAGCTCGGTGCCGAGCTATAAAATAAAATAAAAATTGAAATTTCCCGCTTCGCTTGGGTGTTGGATTGGGTTGGGTTTGGCATGGGGGGAAAAAAAGTTGGTTGGAAACTCTGGTGGGGAAAGAAAGGGAGGTAGGGAGTAGGGAGTTTCGGGTTTCGGTTGATTCCTCGGGTTTTCTTTCGGGTTTTGGTTTTTTTTTTTTTTTGTACAGTGCGAAAGGTAGAGTAAGTAAGTACCTTGTACGGAGGTACTGTACTGTAAGATGTGTGTTGTACAGTAGGGAGTCTTGTATCTAGGGAGGTGTTACAGTACAAGGTAGTTAGTTAGTCGGAAGTAAGAATTAGGAAAGTAGGAAGGGATAGGAGTCACTAGGTGGAGAACGGCAGTTGGTTGGAAGGAACTTTGGAACTTTGGCAAGTTGAGAGATTGAGAAATTGAGAAATTAAGAAGATCAGTAATCAGGAATAATTGGTAATTAGTGAGATAGTACGGAACGGAAGTATGAAGTAGTTGGATGAATATCCACCTTTTTTGTGGATTATGGAGGAAGTGCTTATGGTTCGCTTGAGGAACCGCAAATAGAGAGACACTGGAATCATTTGGTTTGGAAGGAAGGTAAGACGAGGTAAGTACTGTACGTAGGTATGTATGTAAAAGATTTGTGTATCTTAATGTACTGGTGATCAATCCTTTTCTTTTATGCTTATTTGAGTTGGTATATGTTATGTAGGTAGGTAATGTACTAACTGTACTGTACTGTACAAGTAAATGCTTGTTCTGTACAGTAACTCTGTAATTCATCTATACTACTTGAACGGGAAATGAAACGGAAGAATTAAGATACCACAGGAGATTTTGCTCATATTAGAGGTTCCTTGTTAATTAAGTAAGTAATTACCTTTTTCCCCGAGATCTAGATATCAAAATACTTACTTTGTACCGTGTTCAGCTAATTGAAAGGCCTTTGTGGGGTGGCATAGGCTCTTTCTTGCGCTTCTCCTACCGGTAGTCCAACACCTCGGTGTCGTCGCGTGCAAGGTGCCTTGCCTCTTACCGTGCCTCCTTACCTTGATAATCTAGACGGGACGGGGGTATGCGAACTTTCGATTGATTAATTATCTCCGATCTAAACTGCCTTTCCCCGTTCCCCTTAGTTTAAACCAAAAAAAAAGAAGAAGCCAGATCTTCCCCCCCATCCGATCTTCATTTCTTTTTCGCCCCTACTTCCTTGTTCCCTACCGTACGTACATACAGCACAGTAAAGTAAATACATACAGTAGTGCGAAAAGTACGAAAAAGTTATAGTTTTCGAATCATCCACCTCATCCCGTTAGTTCCCTCCAGCGTCGTCATAGACATTACAGTAGTGTCCGTCCACTAATTAATTAAGGATATGCAAGCGATGGACGGATGGATGGATGGATGGGGGTGCTTCCTGTACTTCGTAGCTTCCCACCCACCCCCCAAGCGATGAAGATACAAAAGAAGAAAAGTGTTAATCACGGGCGGTCGCTTTGTTGATCTTGATCTACCAGTATCTCCACGCTCGCTCGGCATTTAAAATCGCGTCTGAGCTAAGGACCAAACTCTAATTCTGTTCAAATCCCGAACCGGGTATCTATGTTACCATGTCCCATGTTACTGTACCACCGCTGTCCTGTACTGTACGTACCAGTTCTGGTTGGTAGGTACAGTATCTTAGTGTAGAAATTGATCGGCTGATCGGCGGCTATAGCTCCTTCTACCTAGCTATATTGGTATCTTGTTATAGTATGCGGATGTATGGTACCTAGCGTGAACTTCTTCTTTAAGGGTGAGTGAGTGAACCTGTACTCTACTGTACTGTACTGTACAAATTCGGAAGAGGGGAAGGAAGGATTCGGGTTCGGGAGGTTTTGCGATGCTGGTTGCTTGTACTGTACTGTTGCAGTACTGTTACAGAGTAATGCTTGTACTACTGTAAATGTTTTCTTTTACAGTATGCTATTATTTACCTCTACGATCTGCCGCGTATTTGGGTTCACTTAGTTCAGGAGATGCTGCCATAAGTAGTAGTAGTAAATGCTGACGAATGATTGAGCAAGGTGCTAAGACGTATGATTTTAACTATTCAGGATTATGATAGCAAGGGTTTTTTGATACAGTGCGTACAGTGCGTACAGTGCGTACAGTACGTACTGTACAGTAGAATGGAAAGTTAGATAATGTATTAGGAAGGCGAAGGATGAGGAAGTCTAGGGCATCAATATTGTTTTCATATAAATATCTCATGCAGGACAAGCAAGGCATGCAGGATGCTGCAATCACGATCGATGATTATGGCATGACTTAAGGTATGCAAGCTTCTATTCAGAAGTACCGAGTCTTATTCGGTCGGGATCTATGCTCTTAGAGATAGCCTCAATTTCTGTGTTTTACAAACCCCTAGTTCTTAGTCCCTAGATTCTTGACATCATTAGTATCGTTAAGATACAACATTGAGAACTCCCCCCGGCTGCTAGAATTGGTGTCGTGTCTAAGCTAGATAAGATATTTTGCGCTCGAAAGTCTTAAGCTGGCCGTTCACTGAAGGATAGCTTTATTACCTGACGCACAGGGAAGGGAAGATACTTGGGTGATTGTATTTGTTAGCTTTGAAGACAAGTTCGAAGAGTCTTAAGCATTTTAAAAACACACTATCGCAAAACCCTAAATTCTTATATCATCTTTACAATCAATTCCTTTGTCCAAGTACATACAAGATATCCAACTTAGTAATTAAGTTAGCTTTCGCAGGAAAAAGTGAGTAGAAGGATGGTTAACCTACAACTAAATAACATCTCACTAAGTGAAACATTCCAGACATCTTTCTTTTTCAGGGTAGCACTTCTAACATTCTATCGACTTTTCCTACTTGAGTTTCAATCAATCTGTTCTCGATCGTATTATTTTTGCAAATAGAGTTTCTGTTAATGATTTTGCCTCCGGGTTCTAGAGATAGAATTCCACGACGATGGTATACTACACGGGAGACTTGATGTAATCTAAACACAGTGCAGTAGAGATATTGAGCTAAAGTCTCAATAACTTCAAACAACCTCGAAATTTTAATAATATATATTAATTATCCTGATTCGTAGAAATTGCAACGACTCTCTATATACAGTAAGCGAGTGTACTTGTACAATATAAACAACCTTCTACTTCACGTAGTAGCACTAAAATATCAACAGCGCGGTTCTTACTTTGGCTGTTCTCTCTCATTTCCAAGAGCGTTAAACAATGTGTTTCTTGTATACTTTGACCTGCAAACTGTACAGTACACATTTATGTCAAAGAGAAGTTAGAGTCGACGAATAAGGTCAATCAATTATAAAGTTTTCTTTCTCCTAATGTCAAAAAAAAAAAAAAAAAGAGTAGATCAAACTCCAATTCTCTATCAAAACACACAATACCTAAGTAGTACTTCGTTTCTAATATAGAGTTAATTTATCAAGTCTTAAATTAAAGTACAGGCATCTTCGTAAGACTAGTCTCATTTTACTTCAAATAAGTCTGCTAGATTCTTAAAATCTTCTTGTTAGATTATTTTAAAGTAAAGAACAAAATAAATATTAAGTATACTTAATTAAGCTACATAGTACATTCTTAAGTCCTAATCTCTAGATACCTTAGCAAACCCCTTGCTTAGTAAAGTTTAACTTAATCCTTATCTAGTTCTTAATTAAATTATTATCTTAATAATATAAAATAATTTAAAAAACTAAATTATTAAGATTAAAAATATAGTATTTTAGAGGCTTATTAGTTTTACTAGATAAATATACCTATAAGAGTAAGTAGTACTAATTAATTATATAATAATATATTAATAATATTATTACTATAAAAGATAAATAAAATACTATAATATATATATTCTTTAGTAGTTTTAATTCTTAACTTATTTACTACCTTTATATAGTTATAGTATTATTTTAGTACTAGTAACTTTCTCTTTTATAATATAATTAAGTAATAGTATCTATAATAACTATAATATTTTAAAATTAAAAAAATATAATTTTATAAAATAAGTACTAAATTTTATAAAATTAAAAATTTATTAAATCTCTTTTCTAAGGATAATAGCTATATTAATTTAAGGTTTCTATTTTAATCTTTATATATAGATAATAACTATTAAACTTTATAATTATATCTAGTTATTTTATAAAATAAAAGTAAAGTTTTATAGTATAAAATAATAGTTATTACTTTAATATTAACTTTAACTTAACTTTTACTTTTACTATCTTTAAATAATAGTAAGTAGTAGCTTAGATAGTAGCTTAAAGTTAGATAGTAGCTTAAATAATAGTTAAAAAACTAAGTAGTAGTTATCTATAAAAGAATAGTTTTAATTTTTAATCTTTTATCTAAAAATATAATAAAATATCTTTTATATTTATATTTAAATATAACTCTAGCTCTTTCTCTTTCTTTTTAGCTTTAATTACTACTATTTAATTATTTCTTCTTATAGGTAAGAGTATTTTTTAGTTTATTTTAAAGTATTACTAATAGTTTTATAAAATTATTAACTTATTTATCTTTATCTTCTATAACCTTAGCTATATATAATAACTTTCTTTTTAAAGATTAACTTTCTTTTATAATAACTTATTACCTTTAAAAGTAATAATTAACTATTTTTAAATAATATTAATAGAAGATATATTTTTCTTTATAGTATTACTATACCTCTTACTCTTATAAATCTTTCTTTTAATAAATAATATAATAAGTATATTTTTACTCTTATTACTTATATTTATAATATTCTTAGTATTAATTATATTTAAAGAACTTATAATAATTATAAAGTTTTTTAAAATATAATTATTATTTTATATATTAGGTTATAAAATTAATAAATTTTTAATAAATATATAAATTACTATTTTTAAGTTAATAATAGACCTTATAGTACTATTTCTACTAATTTTATTTAAAGTAATATACTTTTACTAGCTCTTATTTAAGTAGTTTAAGTACTTCTTCCTTCTACTATACCTATTACTAGTATTTAGCTAGTAATTTAGTAACTAATAACTTAATAAGTAGTTTCTTAAGTTCCTTAAGTTCCTTAAAGTCTTTAAGATAATCCTAGGTTTAGTTATAGTATAGATCTTAGTCTTAGTTATAAAATAGATAGAAATTATAAAATAGGTCTTAGTACTAATTATAAAATAAAAAGAAATTATAATAGAGCTAGTTCTTCTCCTTTAGTCTTATCTCCTTATAGTAATATAAGTTTTAAAAGTTTTTAAACTACTAAGTTTAGTAATCTATTACTATAGAAAACTTAGAGAGCTAGATAAGGTTTTATAAGTTATTTTAGTAAACTTTTTAAGTAAAATATTAATTAAATTACTAAGTTCTTTACTCTAGATTTTAATAATTATCCTTTTTATTTATTTCTTTTAGAGAAAGATAATAGTTCTAGTAATTTATATAATAATAGATTAAGAGATTTCTCTTTTTACTAAACTACTTTACTATATATATAGTAAGTTAATATTTAAAAGATATTAAATAACCTTTAAGTAGAGAAGTAAAGATTCTTTACTTATTAGTAAAGTTAGTATAGTAATAATAATAATAATAATCCTTTTAAGGGTTCTAGTAGTAGTACTAGTAGATTATTTTAATTTACTTTAATTTTATAATATAGAAGTTTAAGTTTTATAGTATAGTATTAGTAGTATTTCTTCTTTTCTAGATATAGTTTTTCTTTCTTATAGATAACTTCTTAAGGTTCTTTAAATAGTTTAAGTTAAGTTTCTACTTTTATAGTATTTTTATTTATAATACCTCTTAATAATTTAATTATTAATTAACTTAGTAAAAAAGTTAATAATTAAAATTAAAATAACTTTATAAAATTAAATCTAAAAAATTAAATTTAATAAAATATAAGTATAAGCTCTTATATTTTCTCTTTAACTATAGAGGATCTAGATATAAAATTTTTATATTTAGTAAAGAATATAAGTATAAGTTATTATAAATTATATAAATTCTATAAAATAATTTTATAAAACTACTCTTTAAAATAAAACTAACTTTTATAACTTTAAATAACTTTATAGTATTATTTCTAGTTAATTATAGTATTATCTTATCTTTTAACTTATTCTTCTACTTAGATTTAAATTTAATTTAAATTAATAAACTTTTTAAGTACTTTATTTAAGTTTAACTTAGTTATTATATCTACTAAGTTATTTTAACTATTAATTTAATAAACTTTTTAAAGTTCTTTCCTTTTATAAGATTATTTTAAAGCTATAATATTAATTATTAAATACTTTTCTTTTATTATTTTAAGCTTTATAAGATATTTATATAATAAGTAAAAGTTTATATAAACTACTATAAAAATAATAAATAAATTAAGTTATTTTATAACTATCTTAATTATAGTATTAATTAAAATAACTATATTAACTTCTATAACTATTTTATAGATTTTAAAAACTAAAATACTTTTTATAACTTTCTTACTCTTTATTAAGCTTTAGTAGATTAAGTTTCTCTTAATTTTAAAATACTTTAATTCTATAGTTTTATTTACTAGGATAATTTTATATCTAATCTAAGAACTTAAGTTTTTATTATTAGTAAATAAACTATCTATAAAGATATAAAGTTTTATTATAGTTAAATTAAGGAAGATATAATTAATACTATAATTTTAATTTTTAATTTATTAATTAAGCCTCTTATTTAGATTTATAATATCCTTTTTTAATAGGCTTTAGTATTAGATAGTAATAGATAGATTATATACTACTTCTAGTTAATAAATAGTTATAATATATATACTATAAACTTTTTATTTTATATATTAGTATTAAAAATTAAATTCTATAGTATTATCTATAGTTTTTATAATATTATAATTTTATTCTATAAAATTAATAAGTTTAAGTTTTTTACTTTATCTCTTTTAGCTTAGTTTAATATAGTTTTTTATTTAATTAATAATATATTTATTAAATATAAAAGGATTATCTAAGGTAAGCTATTCTTTTAGTTTTACTATAAGCTTTACTTTTATAACTTCCTTCTCTTTCTTAGCTAAAAATTTCTCTATAGCTACTATAAGTAGTATATTATTTATTTATATACTAATAAGTTTAAATATCTTTTAATCCTTTATATTTATAATTAATAAATAGAGATTATAGGTTAATATTACTATAGATAATTTCTCTTTATAGTACTTATAGTATATAGTCTACTAATAAGTCTTAGCTTTTAAAATTCTATATAATAGTTATAATATAACTATAATTATATTTAGTAGATATTTCTATTATAACTCTTATAGTAGTTTAATAAAGATAAGTTTTTATAGAAGAATTATAAATTAAATATATACTTAAGTAATATTATAAAGCTAAACTTAAAATTTAAAATTCTTATTCTATAGTAATAAGAAAGCTAGTATAAGTATAATTCTTTAACTAACTTATTAAATTATTAGTAACTAAGTAAGGATATTTTCTTTTTCTTTATTATTATAAACTTAAATAATAAATTAAGATTTTTTATAAAAATAAATTTATAACTTTTTCTTTAACTTTATTAATAAATCTAAACTTAAAAATTTATTTTCTAGAATATTTCTTAAAATTATATTAAATAAAGTTAAAGACTCTTTTTATTATTAAGTTATTAATTTTTTATTTTTAAGATTCTTTAAATAGTTATCTAAAAGTAGTAATAATTTTACTTTTCTATAGATTTAATAAAAGTTTAAAGTTTAATTATTCTTTAATAGTTAAGGATACTATAGTTATATCCTAGTTTTCTTCTATTATAATAATAAACTATTTATCTAAGTCTTTTAAATTTTTATAGTTTTCTATAAAATAAGTATAATTACTTTATTACTATTTTATAAGATACTTCTTAGGTTTATTCTTTAATCTTAATAGTCTTTCCCTTCTATATTTTATAGTATATTCTATAATACCTTTCTATTACCTTTTATTAAGTTTTAGATCTTAGATCTACTCTTTTAGTTCTTCTTCTTTTTTAATCCTAGGTTCTAGAATAGTAGAAAGGTTTTTTTATATAATAAGATTAAATACTTATTAATTAAAAATTTATTAGTTTATAAAGTATTTAAATTATATATATCTTACTATTCTTTTATATTAACTTAAATAGTTCTTTTTATTTATTCTTTTCTCTTTATACTTTAATATTAAAGTTAATTAATAAAATTAAAGATTAATTTTATACTAAGTTTATTTCTTATAGTAAGTATATTACTAATTTATCTTTTAGTATAAAGTTTCTATAGTTCTTTTATTATAATTTAAATTATATTAGTTCTCTTTACTATAAATATTACTAGAAGATTTAAATTTAATATTTATAAATATACTTTAAAGATAAGTAGTATTAAAATAATTTTATTAGGTTCTATAGAATTATTAATTAATTTTACTATTATCTAAAGAATAATTTCTTTATTAAGTTTAATACTTAGTTTATTTTATAGTATTTTATAAAATCTTCTTAGTAGAATATAATATCTTTTAACCTTTCTTATACTATAGTAAGCTTCTATAAGTACCTTCTTAACCTTAATAATTATTATTTTAGTAAAGTATCTAAATTCTATAAATAAAAAATTCTTTTTTATATTATAAATAATATATTTTAGAAGTTCTAGGTAAGTATTAATCTAATATATTTATAGTATATTCTAAGCTACCTTTACTAATATATCTTTAAGAAATCTAACTACTTAGAAAGTAGTTATAAAGTTAATTACTTATAGTACTAGTTTTCTATCTAGGTAAAGAATATTAATAATAACTAAGTAATTAAATTTATAGTTATTCTATAGTATAAATTTAAATCTTCTAGGTAATTTTAAGTATATTTAATATTAATAATAGTATTTTATAAAATATTTAATTACCTTAGTTTTAAAGTTTTAACTAGCTCTCTAGAGTATTTTAGTAAATCTTCTTATAGATAAGTAACTAAATCTTCTATATAGTTAATAGAGTTTTAATTTTATAAGATAGTTCTAAGCTAAAGTTCTTTTTAGTTTTTTATAATATCTAAGAATATCTTTATTTTTAAATAATAAGAATAATATTATCTTTTTAAATAAAAATATTCTTTAAGTTATTAAGTTTTACTTCTATTCTATTTATATCTTAAATATAGAATAAGAAAGAAGTTTTTATAAGAAGAATATAAAATATAATAATATTAACTAAAGTATTAACTTTAATTATTCTTTATAAAATTATAAGTCCTTTACTAAATTAAATTTAATAGTTTCTAGCTAATTTTATATTAAGTTAAATTATAGAATTAAACTTTTATAATACTTAAAATTAAGGATAGTTAGTTATTAAAACTTTTAAAACTTTAGTATCTAGTATAATACCTTAGAAAGTATAGAATAAGTAATAATTATAAGTTAAGGAGATTAATTTCTTTTTATAAATTACTCTTTTATTAAAAATATCTTATTTTATAATAATATACTATATAGTTTAGTTATTTAGAATACTAACTACCTTTGTTCCTTTAAGGCTTGTTTAGTATAATATCTCTAAATACTAGATAAAAATATATAAAAGTATAGGTCTATACTAACTTTAAATTATCTATTCTAGACTAGATTAAATTAAATTCAAATTAATTAAAATAATATCTAGAATAAGCTATTAGTATTTAGTAATCTATTTCTATATACTAAGGTCTAGATGTTTTAACCTTAGTTAATATTAGTAATTAATATAAAGAACCTTAATAAAGATAACCTTACTTTATATATACTAAAACTACTACTATTATAATATCTACTAATAAGCTTAAATAACTTAAAATAAAATAGATTCTAAAGACTTAATTAACCTAATATTATATAGTAGTTATATAAGCTTTAATAAAGTACCTAGTAATAGTATTAGAGTAATACCTCCTCTTTTTAATTACTAGTTAACTTATACTCCCTCTACTACTCTAGGCTCTTCTATTAACTCGTTTAATATACTAAGGTCTTTATAGTTTAGCTTTACCTAAGGAATAAATTTTATATAGATACTAATAATAGAGTTTACTCTATAGTATTATAATATTAAGTAATACTTAGTAGATAAATATATTAGTAATTTATAAAAATTAAAGCTAAAAATAAAAATTCTAAAGTTTATATAAAAGTAATATACTAGCTCTATATTAATCTTTAAAATATAGATAAATTTAAAGATTAATTAAGTAAAAGAACTAATTTAATTTAGTTTTAATTTTAAGCTTATTTTAATAACTATTAGTATAAGAGTAAATTTAAAGATTAGCTCTTTCTACTTATATAGTTTAGCTTTAGATAAGATTTAGAATTAAAGCTATTTATAGCCTATCTAAGGGTATATAAAAAGATTTACTTAGGTTAATTAAGTTAAAGGATAAATTTAAATATTAATAGTTTTAAAAGTACTTTCTTCTTTATATAAAAGAGCTTTTAATTTACTTTTTAAAGTATTTTATAACTAGAGAGAATACCTATTAAAAGGCTTTAAACTAGTAGGCAACTAGTAAACTAGTGTATATTATATAGTATACTATATTACTTCTTTAATTTAATAGTTATATTAAGAGTATAACTAAGAGTAAGGTTAAAGCCTTAAGTAGTAAATCTAGCTATATATAACTATACCTAATTAAGCTAGTAGTATACTTAACTATACCTTCTAATTAGTTTAAACTAAGCTTAATATATAGTAACGCTACTACTACTAGCTCTAGTTAATTACCCTTAAATATAGTAAATATAAGTATAGTAATACTAAGTAACCTTTATAAAATAGTTAAGCTAAATTACTTA